>JAXBDA010002998.1:0-37964 GCA_036023075.1 Gaultheria prostrata | reverse complement strand
AATGCCAAAATTTGGTTATTGGCTAAAAGGTTGTTATCTTTGATTATGCCAATGTGAGCCAATTTTTGAACAAACATTGTTAACTTTGGTTATTTAGATGTTTTGATTATTCCATTGGTGATGCTCTAAGCAGATGACAAAGAAGCGGGAATGAAGCAGCCAACCATTGTTCATCTTCTCCACCATTGGTTCCGATGGTTTTAAATTAGCGATCAACCAAATCTGGTGAGTTAAATTCATTTTGTTTCTACTAGTTCTTTAAATGGCCTCTAGATTTTTCAGGATTAAGGAAAAAAAATTCAGGGAAAAAATTAGTTTTCCAGAATTCTAAACAAACGTTGAAATCTACTTGATCGGCTTTAGTCTTAGCATTTTGTTGTTTTATCTTCTGTTTTCCATATAAATAATATTACATGAAAACGTATTTGAACATTTTTAATTGTATTGTAGATTTGATATGGCCACGTTCGGTGATGGTGTAAATAATACTTTGCCTGATAAGTTTTTTGAAGATGAACAATTTATTGACCTAGAATCCGTGAATGACCCGAAAGATGGATGTGTGTCGCAGAAAAAGCATTGTCAAACTATTAATTCTATTTATGGCAATCCAGTTGAACCCTGTGAAGGTATGATATTTGATGAATTAGAAGAAGCCGAGGCTTGTTACAAAGCATATGCAAGGCGAAAGGGCTTTAGCATTCGGAAAACTCATACTCGACTGTCTAGCAAGGACAAGTTATTGATCGGAGTATACTTTTGTTGTAGTAGAGAGGGATCCCATCGTCCGAGTTACAAAAAGAAGTATATACATGTTCAAAACCGCTCTCAGACCATGATCGGATGCAAAGCAATGCTGCGTTTGACAAGGAATATTGAAGGGAAATGGATAGTGACCAAGTTCGCGACTGAACATAATCATTTGTTGTGTTCTCCAAAGAGTGCACTTT
Organism: Gaultheria prostrata; assembly: GCA_036023075.1. Lineage (NCBI taxonomy): Eukaryota > Viridiplantae > Streptophyta > Magnoliopsida > Ericales > Ericaceae > Gaultheria > Gaultheria prostrata. Next base: position 37,014 of record JAXBDA010002998.1, on the reverse strand, counting down.
TACTTCCGGGTAATAGGAAAATAAGTCGTGCTCAGAAAAATCTGATTGATTTGCTCAATGAATCTGGCATACCTACTACTAAGATAATGTCAGTCTTAAGAGAATCTGAAGGTGCTGTTGGTTGTGCTTCAAAGGATGTCCAAAATTATTTGGGGAAAAAAAGGAGAAAACTTTTGAAAGATGGAAATGCTCAAAGAATGTACAATTACTTCAAAAAGTGTCAATCTGAAAACCCAGGCTTTTTTTATGCAATCCAAGTGGATGAAGATAATTGCATGGGGAATTGCTTTTGGGCAGATGCAATGTCTAGACTTGCATTTAGTTACTTTGGGGATGTGGTTTGCTTTGATGCCACCTACTTAACTAATCGCTATGGTATGCCTTTTGTTCCTTTTACTGGAGTCAACCACCACCACCAGTCAATTATGTTTGGTTGTGCTTTACTACTGAATGAGAGGACATAGTCTTATGTGTGGCTGTTAGAAACTTTGTATGAGGCAATGGGCGGACGTGCCCCATCGGTTATTATTACCGACGACGACAAAGCCATGGCGAAGGCAATTGCACAGGTATTACCTAATACTACTCACTGTTTGTGCATGTGGCATATCTTGCAAAAAGTTCCCGAGCATTTGGCTCATGTTTATAACAAGCATCCTATATTTCAAGGAAAATTTCACCATTGCATTCACGACACGGTTACCATAGACGAGTTTGAAAATGAATGGGATGAATTGATTGATAAATATGAGTTGAGGGAGAATTCCTGGTTGAAAGACTTGTACATCCGGCGTGCAAAATGGGTGCCAGCTTATTTACGGACAATGTTTTGTGTTGGAATGTCAACAACACAAAGAAGTGAAAGTATGAATAAGTTTTTCAAGGATTTTGTCCATTCTAGTACTTTGGTTAGTGACTTTGTTCTTCAATATGAGAAAGCATTAGATAAAAGATACCTAAGTGAGAAGGCAAAAGATGTGAAAACAAGAACTACTGAACCAATTTTGAAGACTTGTTTCAAATTGGAGGAAGAGGCAGCCAGGGTTTATACAAGGAAAATATTTTTGCTGTTCCAACAAGAATTATTTTTAAGCCAGAAGTTTAAGGCGTCAAAATATAGTGAGGAAGGAACAATGACGACATATAGAGTATTAGAAAATGGGAAGGAAAAACCAATATACGAAGTAGTATTTGATGGTATTGAAAACAAGGCAATTTGTTCATGCCATATGTTCCAATTTGTTGGAATCCTTTGCAGACACATTCTTAGAGTTTTTGATAATAACTCTCTTGTTGATCATCTTCCCCAACAATACGTTCTTCAGCGATAGACAATGAATGCAAAGGGCCCTCGTGCAAGTGAAACTTGTAAGGATGTGATGCATGGAGGTAAACAAGATTCTCCTGCTTTGATGAGAAATAGCTTGATGATAGAGTGTTTCAAAGTAGTTGAAGAGGGACAGAAATCGAAAAGGAAACATGATCATGTTGCACTTGGTTTGCAAAAGATGCATAGTGAACTTCTAGCTATGGGTGATGAGAGGGATAACTCTGAAACTAATGATGAATTGGAAATCGGAGTTCAAGCTGAAGTTATTAGTCAAGTTGTTCCCAGCCAAGAGTTCACTTTACATGACCCACCACATGTAGCTTCAAGAGGACGTCCTAAATCACTTAGACAGAAACATCCCAAAGAGAATCATACCGTCACAAAAAGAAAATGCGGCATTTGCAGGCAACCAGGGCATGTTAGAACTAATTTTGTATTGTCTTTTCTGTTTTGCCCCTAAGTCCAGTCGATATTAACGTGGCCAATTTTATGGGGCTAATTTTTTATATGAAACTCGAAACACATACAATATGGATCTTATTTGAGAGATATTAATTAGTTTATTATACAAAGTTTTCAAAATCATAAATACCGATATAAAATAAAAGATAATGGACAAACCAATCGAGATGGGAAATGTACTTTTAAAGGGTAAAACTGGAAAGTGATCCTGTTTTGATAGATATTTTTAGAAATGGGACATATAATTTGGGATATCCCAAAATGAAAAAATGGTCCAACAATTTGGGACGGATGAAGTATTTTACTAGAAAACACGGTCTTGACCATAGTTACGGTCAGTACAAAGAAAAAAAAAAAGAATACAGTCTTGACCATAGTTAAAGAGGAAGAGTTTTTATGTGGTGTGATGCAGGGTTGATTTTGTCTCACATGGGTGGGGCTATTTTGGATGACGTGATCAGTTGTGATTGGTGGTCTGCAAAGGGGATGTTTACGACACATCCGGAAATAAGTTTTTCTCTTTCATTATAATTTGTTATGTAGAATGATTAAAAAAGTAAAAAAATTATAATCCAAACTCTAATAATTTTCAATAAAGACGAAAAATAAGTAAGTGCTCTTTTATACTAATTTTTCATTTTTCTAATTCCTCTAGTCAAGATTCGAGTTAAAAACAAAAAATTCTTCTCATCAAGACAAACCAATCATACACAAAAACTTGACGCAAAATTAAATAACGTGAAAAAATGTAAATAAGCACGAAAAAATAAGTGAAAGTGACATGGTTTCCCATTTTTCCTAAAATTTCTAAAACTCCTAAAAGAGCTAAACACATATTTTAAGACAGAGTCCATTTCTTATGTGGGAGGCTACACTTTGTTAAAGTATGGGACTCCCATTTTTTAATCAAATTTCGATGATCCGAAGTGTTCAATGTGTTTAAAACGTGTTTATAAGGGGCCTTTGCAAGGATTCGTAAAAAAATACCCGCAGGGCTTCATCCAAGAAGATTTTCATAAAATATATATCTATGATTTGTATGAAAAACTGCTCGGTCAATCATTTCCGAGTTTTTTTTTTTTTTGGTTTTTGACAAATCCATGCTCAGACTCTTAAAAACAAGTTTTAAACACATAAAATGATTCGGATGGTCGAAATTTGATCCAGGAATGAAAGAACTGGGTGACTCCCACACTTCAAGAAAAGTGTGAGATCCCACATATGAAGCTTGGCGTTTCAAGACATCTCCTCATATATATCAATTACTTTTAGCACTCTTAGGGAAACCATCCTATTAGGCCAAAATAGCCCTGAATTTTCGTGGAAAAGGGGTTGCCCCAGTGGTAAGTGCGGTCTTATGGTGCAACATGGCAGGGTTCGATTTTGCTTGGAGTCACTCACGAGTTAGGATTTAAGTGGGGGGCATGGCGGTACGGAGGGCCAGCCCATTTCTTATTGAAGGGTCAGCCCAATAGATGAATTTTATCATGATAACCACGCTTTTTCTTTGTGATGTCGGGCCTGTGTTACAAGAACTATTGCTTTCTGTGACCGGAATCAATCGTCGCAAATGGTATATTACCATCGCTAAAGCACTTCTGTGACCGGAGTAAAGTGGTGTTTAGGGAGTAGAATTTTGTACATCCTCTTTAACAGAGGGTGAACAAAACACTCTCTCCTATTGATTGAATTGGTGTGGATCTGTCATGTTTACCTCGGCAATACACTTTTTTGTAAGTATGACATCACTTTGTGGTGGGACCCACACATTTCAACCAATAAGAGGGAGGGTTTTGTCCACCCTCCTTGAAAGAGGGAGAACAAAATTGCTCTCGTGTGTTAGGGGGTGCAAAAGTTTTTTTGCGACAGTGTCCATCGGGCCTACGTTACAAGAAATAATATTGTTTGCGATGGGAATACACCATGGCTAAAGCCTTTTGCGGTGGGGTATCAAGAGAAGAGACAAACAAGAACGATTCAAGTCTTGGTTCTTACAATGCCAAGACCTCTCCTTTTATAGGCATGAAGAGAGGTAGTCTTTATGCATTAAGTCAAGACCGATAACATAATACAAAGATAACATACAAAGACACGTCACCACACAGAAAGGGGTTGCAAAATTTCTTTGAGACAACCAGTGTTATGAGAATTAATGTTTGTTGCGAGACCGTCGAAAAAAATGGTGAATTACCATTGCTAAAGACCTTTTGTTACAAGAATTGGGTGGTGGCAAAGTTTTTTGTGATAGGGCCATCGCAAATGCGATGTGCAGGGGATGTCAATAAAAACCCGCGAACCGCGAATTTGAACCGAACCGAACCATAGGTTTTGGATTAGGTTCGTGGATTAATGGTCCGGACACGGATTGAAAAATTTAAAACCGTGCTTCGCAGTTCGGTCCATGGATTTTCATAAAAGAACCGTGGATAAACTGAACCGGACCGTGAGAATTTAATAAATAAATAAATAAAAAATAATATATATATATATATATATATAATATTGGAATAAAAATTATAATTAAACATATTATTATGGATTTTTTAGATCAAGGGGTGTCTGATTAGTCATTCCTTTTTCCATTTGTTTTACTCATTTTGGGGTCCAAATCCTTGTTGTTACTATATTCTTTCTTTAAGCAAATAGTTTGCTTCCTTGTTATATGTAGTGTAGCTAACAACAACAAAAGTTCTTTTTTTGTCGAGATATAGTTAGTGTTCTGTGTACTGGAGGACAAGATCGCAATTTGCTTGCTTGTCTCTAATTTGAATGAAGAATGTAAAATAACAGAGTAGGCCCCGCCCAAATGTGTCTTTACTTAGGTTAGGCCGGTCTCCAGGGATGAAGAAAACTTCATACTGATTGAGCATGAAAAGATGAACTCTTCGGAGTCATATGAGTGTTATTGTTGCTATGAGTTAATTCTTTTCTTTAAGCAAATGTGGAATTTCTTTTTTTATTTAGTGGAATGTAATAATCCGTGGATAAAATCGTAAACCGAACCGTGATTTTTTTATTGCTTCGGAACCGGACCGTAAACTTTTGGTTTAGACACGGATTGCATTTCATCCGACCGCAGACTTTTGGTTCGGTCCTCGGATTCATACCAATCCGAACCAAACCGGACCGTTGACACCCATAGACTGTGTGCTTATTTGCGGCGGGAACTAGCATCTGCGTCAGTTAGCTGACGTGAAAAACCACAAAAAATAATATTTGTATTTGCGACAGCTAACCCCGTCACGAGAAAACAAATTTTCTTTGCCTAAAATTAACCTTTGCGAACTCGATTGAAGAGATTCATTTGAATGAAGTTGAATGCTTCAAATTTCATTTTTTTCTTGTCGGAAATGCTTCCACTTTAGAAGCGAGTAAATTGTGCTTCGGATTTTTCCACTGGTTTTGGTTAGATCTGCTGCGGTTTTTCCAATTTTTTTATGGGCAATACACCGGCCGGTACAATTCACTTGGAGGAATTACCATCAGCTTCATTGCTCAATTCAAAATGCACCGCCCAGGTAGAATTACGGGCCCCTCTCTCTCTCTCTCTCAACCCACCACACATGAACTAGGGTACCCTATGAAAATATATAACCCTAAACCTAGTTACCCTATGAAAGTGCTCAAACCACTAAAGTCTTGTTTGGTTGCATTTTCTTCTCATTTTCAAAAAAAAAAATTCAAAATGAATCTTTCTTTTTCCAATCATTTTTAACATTTCTCTCTCCACTCATTACCTCATTATTCTCATTCTCTCTCTATCTCTCTTCAATCATTAATTCATTATTCTCATTTCCAAAAACCTAACCAAATACTATCTAAAAAATTCTTCTCAAAACTTTATTTTCAAAACCCATCCAAACAATGCGTAAAACACTATAATAGAAAAGTGCACTCTAAATCTAAATCTTAGGAGCCCTATAAAAGTGTCTAAATCTTAGAGTACCCTATGAAAGTGCCTAAAATCCTAGGGTACTCTATAAAAGTACCTAAATCACTAAAACCATATAATAGGAAAGTACAGCCTAAACCTAAACCCTAGGGTATCCTAGTCATAGGGTACCCTATGAAAGTGCATAAATCTAAACCCTAGGGTACCCTATGAAAGTACCTAAACCACTAAAACATATAATAGAAAAGTACACCCTATACCTAAACCCCATAAAAATGTGGCTTACCTTAATGGTAAATTAAAAAAGTGACTTACTTACCTTCATGGTAATTAAATGTCTCCTTTTTAGACCTAGAGGTAAAAATCTCTTTTTTTATACCTAAAAAACGTCCAATTAAATTGCAAGAATATACTTACAATTTCGGAATAAAAGCATCTAATTCTGTATATAAACGGTACATCAAACAGTAGACTCTATCAGGTTCAATTCATCAAATTGATCTTCTACTTGAACTATTCAGGGACAAAAACCCTGGAACCCAGAATAATTCAAAACATCCTCGTCGAAAAGCTTCAAAACATTAACTTGAGACGACGTCAATGTCAATAAATATCATTTTTTCCCGCAGATCAATAATAGTCAAAAGAGCAAAATTACATCGGACAACGCAAAAAATGGCGAACAACTAAACCACTGGGTCCGAAAACATTACAACAGGTTTGACATTGCTATCATCGAATCTCAGTTCAGACCTGGAGCGAACACGATCTCATTCGCTTCCTCTGCGCGATGCAAACATTTCAAGCAATGTTCATCATTTTCCTATTCGATGATTCGGGCACTCGTCACTACATATGTATTCCAAGAGGTTTGACAATTCTGTAATTGAATCTGTGACGAGCTAATTATCACAAGTCGGTGTTTCGTGAAAATGAGGGTAATGGCACGGCCTCTTGCGGACGAAGGATAACAAGCACACAAAACATCCCAAGCATAGGGAGGACAAGAAGCCACTTCAACAATTTATAGTAGTACATATGGAAAGTGAGGGAGAACTCATCTGAGAAATACACTCCGTTCTTGTCGACCATCTCCACCAAAACTGTTCCTGTGGTCCTAACTCCCACTGTCGGAAGTTTAATCTTGTATTTTCCAGGGCGATCAAAGATCTGGTTTTGCTTTATTGTTCTATCACCTTGGTAATTGCCCGGAACTAACATGGTTGTCTACACAGTTTTCAAGCAACGTAAGATTATCAGATCAATCCAAAGATTAACCAAATTGTGGTCAGCTCCGCACAAGACCCCTCCAATCATTTGCTTTTCTTTTTTCCCCATTCCGGCCATTAATGCCAACCATTCATCTCGTAAGTCCATCTATGCAAAAAAAGAATCTCGATCGAACAATCGAGCATCGACAGACACGTGAACAAATCGAATTTTGTTTTACAAAACAGATTCCTTAAGTTTGAAATCATATTCGTCATCCATCTTATAACACAAAATACGATTTGTTCAGGTGCAACATTCTTCTCAGAAGGGCCTGTGAGATAAACAGTTCCAATCACCATTATGGCACCGAGTGGGGCAAAAGAAGTGAAAGGTTGGAGGAGTCTTAAGAGAGTCACAATCTCCATAGGACCCAACACCGACAAAATTTACCAATGTAGGAGGGTATATCTTACTGTGACATTATAAGGCGCTTGGGACCCGGATGGAATCCTGTATTTGTCTACAATCTTAATTTCAACCCAGAAACTCTTGCCTTCTTCATCACGGAAAGCTCTGGAAGAAGATGAAACATAAATCCCTTCACGCTTGTAGCGATTAGCAACGTTGTTCCGTCCCTGATTATGAGCTCTCCATGCCTGAAAATGTACAAAAGCTTACATTTCACTTTATTTTAAGTTACTATAGATGCCACTATAAAAAGAACAAATCAGATAAAAGTTCTGTTCTGCCTTGAGGGGTTTATGTGGAGATGGGGTGGAGAAGCAGAAAACGTTGCCATTCATTGTTGTCACGACAAGGTCAAGATCATCTCCACCATCAACATTTTCTGCCAATACCATGCTATATCTGTCATGTTAACATTTCAAATTTCAGCTGAATTTCAGATCACAAATAGAAGAGTTGATGTTTTGAAAGCGCTTAAAGGATTGAAAGGATCTTACGAAGTTTCACCAATGTCCACTACGTCAGCACATGATGTGGGTCCATCTATCAGATACAAGTAACCATCAAATGACGTAGTAACCATAGTCAGACCCTTCTTTTTCTCCCCACGTTTGCTCAAGTCAACGAGAAGAACTTGATTCATCACTCTCCCATGAGTTCTATAGGGATAAGGACGTACAATCGACCCATCCATGCCACTAAGAACATATATATTCCCCGACAGTGTCGGGACTACAACATCAGTACGGCCATCCCCGTCAACATCACCAATACTGGGTCCCTGAAGATAACAACAGTATCTACTAAGGACAACGGTATGTACGTGGGACTACTTTCATGGTTTCAACTTCCAATCCACACAGCAACCAAATTAAGGAAATAAGATGCTACATCATACTTATTCATACCTGTGGAACAAGACTTTTAATATGTCTTTCCCAAATTTCTTTTCCTTGTGCAGTCCATGCAGCAATATTTCCATGTACATCGGTAGTGATTAATTCAATCTTGCCATCATCATTGATATCAGCTGCAACTACAGCTCCTTGAATTTCAGCCATTTCAAGAGGAAAGTTTTCCCTCACCTTACCTGAATCAGGGCAGATACATCAGCAACCCGATAGCCAAAAGAATGAAACATGTCAAAATCCCAAGTATCAAAAGCAGTTTATGAAAATATCCATCCACAACATCAATCTTTTTGCCATGTATGCCAATTTAACACTAAATGAATGAGGCATTGTGTCAACTTTACTCGATTAGTAATTGACTTGAATTTTCTTTCCGGTCACCCAACTCTCATTCTGAAAAGTATCTGTGGACTTGAACCCAAAGACAGTTGGCTTGGAAGAACTGACAAGCACCAGGAACTAACCATCCTCAGACCTAGCAGTCAGTGGACAAGGTAGTGCACTCTAATACGCTCATGCTCAACAAAGATGGAAAAAAATTTCCTAAAGGGAGACCCAAAAGTTATAGGCTCTGTCTGTTCAAATGTGGGGGAAAAAATTAGGAAACGAAGTGCCCTTGCATTGGATAAGGGCATCACTTTTTGTGATAGTTGTTGTAAAGCTTTAGTATTGCACAATGAGCATATTTCAAACAACATGATAAGCGGCTATCCAAAAAAAACATCATCGTAAACATAGTAAGAGAAAACCTCTGGAAGGGCATATTTAAACCATACTGCAAGCATTAAGCCTAGAATAATATAAGCAAATAATGAAACAGTAGCAGTCATCTGGGTGATTACCTTTGTGATCCAAAACATAGAACAAGCCAAAAGAAGTTCCGACAAGAATGTCCAAGTTCCCATCACCGTCCAAATCGACGACAGTCGGGGAAGAATAGATATAGGCACGAAAATTTCCAGTATCCGTACTTAGATCTAGCTGTACACTCCATTTAACTTGCTTTGTATCGAGATTGAAAACGACAATGCCACCAGCTACATATTTTCCAATCTCAATTCCACCGAGTTCCTTTAAATGCTCAGGGTTGTCATAGTACCTGGCCACTTGCACTGAGTTAGTTGAAAAACATGACAGACAGAGTCATCTTTTGCCTTCATTTGCAGCAAGAGAAAAGAAAATGGAATTTACAATGGTAACAAACAAATTTTTTGAAGCATCTCATCAGTATCAACGGAAAAAAAAGCATTACTAGTTCATACACTAAATCTAGCATTTGCAGTGAATAGCATTTTTGGAACTTGAAGTAATCTTTTGACAAAGGAAATCGACCAAAGGAGTTAACTAAGCTAATTTCGACTACCTGATAATGCTTTTATATATGATGGATAAAATAATAACAAACAACTGTAGAAACATTTCCCTTCTGATACACTCAACTAGGTTTACAACTGCACTAGGTTTCATTATGTTGAAAGTCGAGCAATGAAAAGCATTATACTTGGTGACTCTACACAAGCCCAGAGTTTAGAACAACCAAAGTTTGTTTTATACTTCATAGATCCCTTCCCAAACAAAGGAAAGTTTGGCATATTTTCCCAACCCCTAGTAGTTAGATGAAATCAGGTTTCAAAAAATCACACCTTCTAAACGGAAAACTGTGCTTCCATTGTCTGTTTTCCAATGAAGGCATGCCTAAGAAACACTCTTTCAGACGAAAGCACAATTCGGTAACAGCAAGAATAAATAAGAAAGAAGAGATAGACGCATGATTTCATTCAAACACATGATTAGAAAACACGCATATGCTGAACTATATGAGGTTTAGGAAATGTGCTACTTTTGGACTACATTAAAAAACCATCCGATTTGGTTAAATAGTCTTGTGCGTAGCAGCTCAACTTTTTGAGGTCCAGTTATGTCAAATAAGACGGAAACTTGCATGCCAAAGTAAATGCGTTGGGAAATACGTTGACAATCAGCTACCTTAGGACTAGAGATTCAAAAAACCCACTCAGTTTTTTTGTTAAAAACTCCATAAAACATAGCACTAGCACCAAATTCTTTTAGCTCGAGTTGCGTCAATAAGATAGGAACATGAGATCTTTGTACCCTAAACCATAAAATGGACTACACGGACACTTAAAAACTCAAATATGAGGAGGAATCGGATTTGAAAGAAAATCTTTAAGCCTTAGACTACCCATATCCTATAACTGCCGAAGGACAGGAGTAAGTTCTAAGAAAACATATAAAAGAGCTGTTTGGGCACATCAGAAGTTGGAAGTTGCCTAAACTAAATACTCCGTATAATTTAACCAGCTAGGAATGACAGAGCAGAATGAAAAGAAAAGCATTACATAGTTAAGGGAGGGAACTCACTCATGATCAAAAAAGTAAGACACAGCAACAATCATCTCTGAGACTCCGTCATTATCAATGTCAGCAATTACCTGATGAAACAAGAAAAACTACGCCTCATAATCATATCAAACAAGCATCTCCAATGAAAAGCTCCATCTTCCAATACACTTACAGGAGTGCACAAGATGTGTGCATCAACGTTCACATAGTTTTCCACAATTTCATGTTGCGCTTCCTTCCACTCCTCATCTCCCCACAAGGATTCATCCACATAGTCATCATAATCATAATTATACTCATCAGCGAGCTCCTCGCTATCTCGGAATAACTCGAAAGACGAATCAGCATCTGCCTCCAAAGCTTGATCATTCTCCACAGTTGCTCCATGAACATCTCCATTGTTATTAGCTTTGGAATCAGAACCACCCGCCTCTGACCCTTTTGAAGCATCATCTTCAAGAAGGCGTCTTCTACTATTAGTTGCATTCTCTTCCTTGATTGGTTCTGCTGATCTAGAGTCTAAGGTACTATTCTCCATGCTTCCTGGCAACTTAATTTCTGCTTCAACATGACTATCGTTCTTCTTCACTTGATTCTCTATATCGGTTGCTTTCACTGTATCAGCCTGAGCTTCTGTTGTCGTTGAATTTGAGGTGATTGATCCAGTTGCACTTCCATTAGTATCTACAAAGGTACCCAACAGTTCCTGATTAAGTCATGAACAGAAGAAGTGCACTTCATGTAATCATCAGTCCCAAGTTCAATACCAATCTTGATCCCAACAAAAACAAAGCAAGGGGGATTGGGGGGCTTCAATGAAACTCTCATGAAAGCACGAATCACTAAATATTTGCTAATAACTAACAAAATCAACCATGAGAAACAGACTGCAATCAGCACCTATTGACCAATGATATTACCAGGATGCCTGCAACCTGTAATGTAAAGAGGCTCTGGGTATGTCTAAGACTTAAACGTCTTTGAAGTTTCGCATGGTTAGATCTGCAACAAAATCTAAAATGAAAAGAACTAAACCAACACAAATTTACCTTTGTAACTGCACCAAATCTGAAAGGAAAAGAACTAAACCAACATAAATTTACTTTTTTAGTTCTATCAAGAGGAAAGGCAAACACATATTTGAAGTGCTCATCTACACTTGCATCAAAATGAAATAAATAAAATATGAAGCGTGTTATGATATATTCAACTCGTGATTCAGATGAAAAATTGTCCACTAAATTTGTAAACAACAGAAATTCATACTAGAATCAAAACAAAAACCCGCATGGACCATGCTCTTAATGTTGTACCAACATAGCCTAATACTAGTCAAATTCATTAGACACTACACATTCAAAATTACCATGTCAATAATATACTGACATCTCAACTGATGAGATGACATCTCAACTGATGAGATGACAAAAAAAGTAGAATCAAAACAAAAACCCGCATGGACCATGCTCTTAATGTTGTACCAACATAGCCTAATACTAGTCAAATTCATTAGACGCTACACATTCAAAATTACCATGTCAATAATATACTGACATCTCAACTGATGAGATGACAAAAAAAGTATCTGACAAAGAGAAAACCCAAGAATTGAATAAAAGAACCAAATAACTGCATATACATTTGGACAGATTTGCAGATGATCACTTACGAGTCATTGAATTCATAAGAGCCTCCTGGACGAGTAGGTCATCATGGACGTCTGGATGAGAACGATCCACTGGGTCTGGATGCAAACCCACATACCAATCTTGCTTAACTTTCAATCGGGGTATCACTAGTTTATCTGACATTATGTAGCCAGAAACCCTATACAAGAATAAATTGAACTGCTCTTCATTCTAAACATAATGGAGTCCAATTACATTAACTCTTGGATAAAGAAAAAAACATCCACTAGAATTAAAATAGGAGAGCTACCTGAAAAACAGCACCTCTCCATTGTAGGTAGCCAAAGCTATTTCTCTCACACCATCCTTGTCAATATCGTATAGGAGAGGACTTGAATGTACAGTAGACTGATGAAAAGCAGGCCACCCTGATGAATTATGTTGCAATTGATAAAATGTTCTCCAAAGCAGGTAAAACTACTCAACAGATCAAATATACATTCCCGAATCCCTTCCTCTCTTTTTTCACTAATCAATAACAAATAAAATTTTATTAAAGAGGACAACGAAGATTCCAAAAGAATTGGACGGTCATCCCACCACAATATGCAAAAATAATAGAATCAGGTTATATATCCCCACTGCTCCAATCTCTAGAATTAAAAAGACCAAAGAATCCCTTTAAAAGAAGTCAATACAAAGACCCAAAAAAGGACAAGAGTAAACACTTGCCCACAAGATTCTACTTCTAACTAGACTAGAAACCCAATGAGTCCAATAAATTCAATCACCATGACGCATTAAGCAGGTAAAGTAATACCGTAACTCATGCTTGTCACAAGTCATACCCGGCATTTTATCTCCATCAGAGCCTTCCAATACGTCCAAGTAGTGAACAAAAGAGGGAACAACTATGTCAAGCTTTCCATCACTGATGTATAAAACAAGAGTATGATAGTCAAATACGTACCAAAATCTATAAACCACACGAATAGGAAAAGGAAAGAATGAGAAAAAGCGAGCAGACTAAGATTGTGCACGAACATAAACAGTTTGAAACCTGGATTAATAAAAGTGCGAGTCAAGAAAAAAAGCAGGTTTCCGACAAAACCTTTATTTTTGTAAAAATAACAGTCCCTACACGCTTTAATTCTATGGAGATTGATGGATGGTTTCTCTAATGGACCCACTCTTTTGAAGGTCACTTTTCTTTAATCTTGGGTAAACTTTTGCATGTGTTTTAGTTTGAGTTGTCACTGCCAAATTTCACCTGTAATTATTTTGAAATGTTGAGTCACATAAAACTAGTGTAAGTGCAAACAAAGATGAGCAAGGTACAAACTATGATAGCAGGCCGAAATATGAGTTATGGAGCATAGCCTCGAAGGAACCACTTCGGACTATAGCTACTCAAGTGGCCCTGTTGTGCCAGAAAGCTAGCAAAATCTTTCCAGAGTTTGGTTGTTCTAGTGGGGACAAGGCTGATTAATAGAGGTCCTAGAAGAAGCTTCAAGAATGCTAGTGAAGAACGCCGATGGGATGTTTTCTGTTTTGTTCACTCTTGGTAATTCCATTTATAAATGCAAGTCTTGGGGAGGACCAAAATAAGCATGGAGAACATAAACAAAAGCATATGTTTCCAAACTAAAGATAGATCGATCAGTAAGCAATCAAAAAAATAACAAGTGTTTAGAACATCCTGATGGATTCGAAAGGCGAGCTCAGCATGTCAAGGAGCTAATGTGTGGTTACACGCAGATTCAACAATTAAGTACCAAAGCCAATAGGTCTGGGTCCAACATTAGCAGCTCATGTCTTGTAACGGGTCATTATTATAGTGCTTGGTTTAATTAGTTTGGGATAGTTAATTTTCTTATCGAACAACCAAGCATAACAAACAACTCGCAGTACATCAATATCAACAAATTGAGGTTTTTTGTCCGGTTTTATTTTTTATCAAAATGCATTTTCTTAATAATTCTAGGCTCTAGCGGTGATGATCAAAATTGGTCTTCACTTCCTAGATTTGTTACCTGAAAATCTCAATATTATTTGGAAAACAAAGCGACAAGGAAAAAAATTATTTAAATGAAAAGAACGAACAAATGCAGGCCACGTGAATTAACAAACAACCAGAGTTAACAGTAGTCACATAAAATTCTTGAAAATTTATCATTCTCTTTCACCTGTTTATATCAGCTATCAAGGGGGTCGCATATATGCTAGAACTAACTTCTGTCTGCCATCTCAACTCCAAACGTTGTGGACACTGCGTATTCAACAATTCGTCTTCGTCCCTACACAAACCCACGAGTACAATAAGTACACAATCACCTTTGAAGCCATGCAACTAACTCCAAGTCTCCAACACATAAAATTTAAAACAACTGAAACAATCCAACATATCTACTCTACTCTACTCCATTAAGTTGTCGACAATGTTGCATAGGAAATATATTCTCAAGAAAGTGAAGTAAAGTGAACTAAATGAAAATAAAATTTAGTTCCCCGTGTGTTCAGTTGACAAAAAATCTTGCCGGATAATTAAAATTCCCTTTGCCAGTATCAATTTTGCAGGGAAGTGTTTCTTGGTGGGAAACTTGAAGTCGTGGGTCCGCAACTTTCCGAAGACTAAGAAACTAAGAAAGTTGTACCAAATACGATTTTCTCATCATTCCATGTAACTGAACTGGGCCTATAGGATAGAAAAGTGGTACGAAATAAGTACGATTTTCCGGATAGAAACATCTATTTTCCACAATTCCTACCTAGTTCAATACGATTACAACGAATCAACATAACATTTGAACCCAAAAAAAAAAAACAGAATTACAGCTTATCCCTACTTTTCCAAATTCCAATTCAAAATCACGGAAGCTAATTCAAAATCAGCAACCAAACACCGAAAAATGTTGATATAATGAATCAAAAGACTTACAGGTTAGGGTAACCAAGGGAATCGTCGGAAGCCTCTCGCTCCCGAAACTTGTTCTTCTTCTTCTCCTCCGCCGAATTCGATTCCGAAACGCCATGAACGAAGCACAAGGAAGCAGCAACGAAGAGGAAAATCAAGAAAACGCTAGTCCTCCTCATAAGATCGTCGTCGATTGGTTGATTGATATGCGAAGGTACAAAGAGTGGAGATTGCTGAAATGGTGGATCAGAAAAAACCCCTGATGCCTAATTTGTTGTCATTCGATTCGTATGAGTTGAGTTGGAAAACCCTAGCTGGGGTTTCTGCAGCGATCGGTGCGGAGAGAGATCGGAGAGTTTAGGAGACTGATAATGGTGGGACACCGCAGTCAGTGCACAACTCTTGTCACTAGATACGCCCTTTCCTTTTTTTCATTCTCATTCTTAATCTATAAAAAAAAAGAGTGTTTCAATCCGAGCCGTCCGATGCATTTTTGGACGGCGCGGATGCGCCGAGAGGGCACCACGTTACCCATACCCTATTTGCACCCAAAATTTTCTCGGGAGGAGGGGAATGAGAATTGATCCTGAAATGCGAAATGCAGTGTGAGGCATAATCTATTACATCGGAATGGGGAGGAGGGATGAGATTCAATCCCGAAATACAGTGTGGAACATCTAAGACCTCTATCACATGAGCTAGCCACCACTTGCGATACACCCCTTTGTTTTCAGCAAATTTACACTTTTCTTGCTTTCGGTTCGACTCGCGAGCGTTTTGGTTAGCTTATGCACGCTGACTAACCTTTTTACGGCCTACTTCTGAAAATATTAATTGTGTGAATAGCAAACACACCAATCAACTAGACTAACCTTTGGGTGGATTCAGGAGCATGTGGGGAGGAAATTCACTGCATACGTGTAGTGAGCTACCTAGGCCGTCCGATCGGCGACCGACGATCCAAATAAATTGAAGTTAAATTAAATGTACAAATGTCTTTTTAAAATATAAAATAATCCAGACCGTAGGTCACCGATTGGACGACCGAGGAAGCTCACTACACTTTTCGCTTTCATAGTAAATTTACATGCAACGGTCCATTAGCTGGAGGACGATTAATGTCGGGACAAAGCGGCTTATGCATCGACTCCAAAAGAGTTGGTAGCACTTGAGAGATTTTGAGAATGAGATTGTAGAAGGGAGCAAAATCATAAGCTTTACCACCAGAACAACCCCTTTGGACCTTTGGTTGTTTAAAGGCAACTTTGGCCTGAATTTTATTTTCTGGAGTTTATACTCCATAATCTTTTGCGAAACTTTGTTGAACTTGTGTTAAGTTTTTTGGGTTAATCATTTGTCTTAAAAAAGAGTTATATGAGATGTAAAATATGAGCAGAGTTGAAGGAAATTGACTAAAAAATGAAAAGTTTGAAAAAAGCCGTTTTAATGCTTCAGCGTCCTTTTATTCAGTCCCTGCAATCCGGATTTGGACTCGGATTTCATCTCAGCACTTATACTATCCAAGTAGTCCATTGCCGAAATGAAATTCAAACCGTTGATTACCGAGATCAACAGCTCACATGCCGCACTACAAGGTTGTAGTGCAGGCACTACACTATAGGACCCCCAGATCCGCATTGGAGGTACTTTTCTTACCGGTAAGAATCTGGCTGAACTTCAAAAATATATGAATTTTTTTTTATCGAAACTTCAAAATTATTTTTACGCAGCTAAGATTGCAGAGACTGAATTCGTTGGTCCACAATTGGACGGTAGAGAAGACTAAGTCAAGCTGAATTACCAGTACAAGGCTTGCTTTGATGGATCGAGCTAATTAAACCCCCCGCAACAAGCCTTTCTGTTATCCCAGAAAATTCTTAGTTTTTGAGCTCCAAATCCTGTTGCATCCTTTTCCACGACCATTGGCCCTAAACCATGTTCCCACTAACAAGCACTAGAACAAATAACATGCCACGGTACATCACAAACGGCACTGACAGCTGAACAAATAAGCTCGTACTTCGCATATGCTAGAGAACAATATATGTTCACCACCTGTTACAGCAACAAACACATCATATTTGTCGGAGTATTAACCGACTGAGAAATTTACCATGATCCTTCCATAAGCATGATACCCTCCCATAATCTCCGACCAGGTCCAAAAATATCACAGCAAATATATCCCTTCATCCAAATCGCTCTTATACTCGAGCATTCACACATAAAAGCAAACCAATCCCTAATGTCCAGACGTGTCACAAGCAAATTTAGATATACACTAAAAGAAAGGAGGAACAGCAGTTATCCTTTCAAAGAGAAACAAGAAGAAGGAAGAACAGAAAGCAATTAAGACAATGGTAAAATAGGAGAAACAATTTGGGGTTTCATCGGGACTATATTCACAGGTGGAAGGTGTGCGGAAACTTTTTAACGAAGCTTAGATGATTGAAAACGGCTAACTTTTTGACAACTTACCGACAACTAAGTAAAAGAAGAGGAGAAAAAACTGATAATCCTAGTTATATACATAATGATCCTATTGCTATTAGAAAGAAAAGTCTAAAGAGGCCTACCATCGAGGACTACTAACTAAAGTGTACCAACTGGATCATACAACTCACCAGCATAGCACACATTACAAGCTATATATAAAACTAAGGAACCTAACTAATAATTACATCCTAATCTTGGTTACTGTTTCTTGCAAACATGGCCCGTAAAACCAGTCTTCACTATCTTGACTACTTTTGTTCCTTCGGCTCCTCACCTACGTCGCGCTGAATTAGAGTGGTGATGGGCCTTACTCTCAGTACGTATCCTATCAGCATACATGGGAAGGCGAATAATCTCGTTAATCTCATTCAACAACACTTCCTCTGTTATATTATCCCTTATGCTTCGCATCACCTGTTACAACCCAAGAGCACCTTTGTTCAAGTCGATGAATGTGAGAGAAAAAAACAACTAGATGCTGAATGCAATGAGGAAAACCTTCTTGTAGGTATTGAAATCGTTTGGAGTGGCTTTATCTGTCCTTGTGCGTATCCAGACCCATATGTCTTCCTCTGAATCCCATGAACATTCGATAATCTTCCCCGAGAACGAGGCAGGATCGGAATCATCTGCAACCATTTGAAACTAAATCAAGTGAACTACCGACAAAATTAAATAACCTAGCTTCTTGCTTCGTCTGTTGAAGGTTTATCCTTAGTATATTATATGTTGACCTTCTAATGAAATCTCATTCACCAAAATGAAAGAAGAAATGAGTTAGAGAACTAGAATACAAGGAATGCTCGACCAACTCAGAAACAAAGAACCAAAAGAAGCACCCAAGAAGAAACACCAATTGCAGGACCATCAGAATAGAAACCTTAAGTCAAGCCAACATATTCAAAAATGAAATATTTCAAAGTCCGGAAGTTGTTCTGCGGAACATAGCAACCAAATGGTAATGACTTCCAGGGACCTGAAACAAAGAGGTCCCTTCCACATTATCAGCAGCATGAAAGAGGAAACGCATCCCAAGACTCAACTAGCCAATCAAATGTTTATATTGTGTTTTCAGGCTTTAAGCGCGTGGATCTGCTATATAAGATTTCCGAATTCCTTCGAGGGCCGTTTAATGAAACATATGCCTATAGGAAACAACTAGTTAAATAGCCATAACCTTAATGGCAAACTTCAATCAGAAATGGGCACGATGTACAGAGAAACATGCTATGTTCGTAGCAAAGCACACTATCTCAAAAAAGTTAAAAATAAAAACACTAAAAAGAAGCCATGACGCCATGTGATTGATGATTGTTGCATCATTGCCTTCAGGTTCAGTAGAACTGTGGAAGTAAGGACTTCTACGTAGACTCCAGCTCCAAAGTGGATTCTCAAGCAACTTAAACAGAAGTCTATTGACTCTACAGCAACAGATTCCAAGATAACATATCCAGCTATAAAATACCCAATTCTTTACATGGTGACAACTTTCCCATGTGATTTGAAACCTTAACCTCAGTACTTCAGACAAAGAAATAAAAGGGAAAACCCTAATATAACATATACTTGACTGATCAAATACCTTCATAACAGTTCAATACATAAACTTCATGTTCAGCACCAATTTGTTCATTGTAACTACTCTTCTACCCATATTAATATGCATTTGTGCAATTTTAAGAGCATGAAAATGTTAATAGAGATGAGTACTCAAAATGCAGGCCATGTTGTTGGCCAATCCAAACCAACAGAAAAAAAAAAAACTGTAAAGGGAGAAATCCACCAACCACTAAATTTGACTCTGTTCCCTTCCATCAGTTTCTTCTTCCCTCGTTCATGCAGAAACAGTAGTTGGCGATCATCAACGCTCTGTTTAGACAAGTAGGGAATTCTCAATTTTGAGTTGAAAGAAAGGAGGAGCAATATGTTACAGAAAGATATCAATTCTAAGTTGTAAACACAACCTCGAACAGAAAGTCAACGGAGTTCAGTTCGGGGTATTTCCATTTTAAGAGGCCTTCGTGCGTTCGGGGAACATAGGGGTCATCCCAGCCCTGAAAGGAAAAAAACACAACTCGATAATCTAAACAAGCTACTTAGAAACTATCTCGTCAATATTAGGATAAATCAAATCCAGCAGTTGCAGTACTTATTACTTCAATACTATACAGCACAGACACTTTGACCGATTCCACGTACCGGTGTCGGACACTTTTCTATACCGACACTCTCTTGACACGTGTTAGACACTCAAATTCCAAATGTCCAATTTTTTTCAGCATTGTTGGTTTGGACACTCTTGGGATGCTATAAAAATGCTCCGGACACACGCAGAACACGTCGGGGTTGTTAAACGAAATAGTTACAACTCTTGGTAAAGCTTAGAAAAGTCTTTCTTCTTTGTGTGACATACATTAGTTTATTAAATATAAAGACGCATAGATACTAAAATGCTTTTTGTTTGAGTACTTTTGCGATTGCTGTAATGATAAATAAGACTTAAGGTATATAAGGTGCTCCATATTTAGAAATAGAGCCTTTTTATCATATAATTAAATACATAAATATTATTTAAAATGTGTCTCCAACGTGTCGTGTCCTGCAATTTTTTTTTTAAAATTGCATGTAGGAGAGTCGGTGTCATGTCGATGTCGTGTCGGTGCTACATAGCTTTGATATGTATGAAGTGGAGATCAGAAGGATTTTGTTTTGCGCCACCAGAGATTTGACATATAAATGTTTGGACTTCTTCTTGAAATTTCAAGTTAGTGAAGAAGCATAGACCAGAAAAACTTCCTTATATTAAAGTTATAAAACTGTCAAGCATGTATCACTGCATGTAAACCTTAAGTACCTGAAAAATGAGACCGTCTGCCTCATGTGAAAGCCTTGGAATGAATTCCTTCAAAAGTTTGTTGACAGTAGAGAGCAACCAAAAATCCTTTCTCCTAACCTGGTAAACCTCTGAAGCCAATCAAGAACCAGTCGCAAAAGAGAAATCCATTTAGTAAATATCTAGATGTAGACCTCAACACTTACCCGGAATGGTTCCAAGTCGTATCTGTACTGCGGATTTCTACTCTGGTATATATGGTGGCGTTCGTAGTTGCGAGGTTCGATCACTTCTCTCTCAAGCATTTTCCACCGTTCATTAAATGGCCGCTGCAAAGATTTGCTAATCACAAAATTGCCCAGCGGATAATAGAAGAATTTTAAAATCAATAAAACACAAGGCTTCGATGATGATATAAGAATCATACAACACTAATGCTTTCACAAATTGATTCCCAACATGTAAGAGAAATGGCAAAATGTATGCTGTGAAGCATTTTCACTCACATGACTGAGCCATGAAGCATTTTCACTCACATTAAGATGACGGCTTCAGTCACCATTGCATCAGGTAAACTGAACTTGCATGCATGAGTGAACACCTTAACTTTACATGTCAGCAAAAAAAGAGAGAAGCAACTCCCGTATGCAACATTTGGCCAGTGCATGAGTAGTAAATCCAAATGGACACAAGCAGATTAACAGAAGTTATTCCCAAAATTAGATATCTGAAACAGTACAGCCACATCTCACGGTTCATTTAAAAAGGAGTAATGTCTATTAAAAGCTTGTCGAGAGGAACATAGGCAAAGAATGTATACCACATACATGCAAGAATGAGATTTAGAAAGTATCCTCGATTGAATCAAATAGAATTTGAATTAGCATTCTAACCTCTACAACTGAGACGTGATTAACAGCCATGAGATCGTAGATCAGGTATCTTCTTTCTTGCTTCTTTGAGTCCGGCAAAGTATCAATTATCATCTCCCCGTCCAGTAACGTATAGTGGTGAGTCTTCTCAGCTAAAGCCTTCGGATAAGATTGCAATTAAACCAGATTGAAGATCATCAACAAGGAAAATACAAATCCCTCCATCCCATGTTGCTGGTCCACTATGGGGAACTCAACTTTTTAAGATAACATACAATTAATGCCCATCTTCTTAGAAAGTTAGATTAATTTTCAACATTTTCCCCTTGTTCTCTACATCTAAAACTACTTCCAATCATTTATGAGGCTTAGTTTGTGGGAATTTACACTTTCGAATTTTGAATTTTCGAGAAGAACAAGCATTTTGGGACATCCAAAAATAGAACTTTGGACAAGCAACATGGGACTGAGGAAGCATTCAAAATGCTTGACAGACCCAAAAACCTTCCAAGAGCAGAAACATCTGCATACGTACTTCATTACCGCTTTTGCAAGGAAATCTCATCTGGACCCTTCGGAAATTAAAATTCCTATCAATTAAGTAACAACCATCCATGGTTATTAGCATCATATATCGCGTTCCATCCGCTTTCCATGTGGCATAATAATAGCGTTGCCTTAACAATTGTAGGTTGTCCCTGCAAGCCGAAAATAACTGTCACGTCATAATAGACAACGAGACTATACCCAGGAATGAAAATTCAGTATTAAAAACACCGAATATACATAAGCATTGGGTCACTAGATATACATTGTTGGCCCATTGCCCAACAACTGGGCCTTGGGGACAGTAGGTGATGTAACACAACATCAATACTTAGGTTGAGGAAGGTTTAGGGTTCAAGTCTTCCCATCGTCATAATATATTCTCTCAATGTATAAATGTTTGCATTTCCACGTGCAAGACGAGGTTGCATGCAAGGGAGCGCATTTGATAGCTTGATACACATTTTGGGGGCCATTGACTAACTATGCTTGACAATTTGTGATCTAACAAAAAACTGATTCAAACTTCCCTATTTGTACGAGTATAACATGATACTCAACTTGCTTACAGCAGAAAACAAATATTAAGATTTGATAAGTTCACGGATGAGAAGATGTGCATATGTATGCAAGACAACTTAAAACTCATGATGAGCTTTCTTTAGGGAATCGAAGACTTGGTTAACTATATTCACATTGCCTCGTTTGCACACAGACATGAAAGCTTTGATAGAAAGAACCTCAAGTCCTCGGGCAGCGACAGAGCATTGGTTTTCAAGTGCTTTTCAACATAAAAAAAAAAAATCTGATTAGACATCAGATAGGAACAAGGAAAATGCGGATTGGTTACATCAGATAAGAACATGATAACGTATATTATGTAGTGAAACTGCAGCATAAAAAACAATAATTTGTTTGCATATATTACATGATAATATACATGGCTCGTTCACATATTCACACCAAGCACTATCTTCACATGAGAACTCCTTATGGAGGGATTTCATTCTCAGCAAAAATAGGTCTTAGTCCATAAAGTAATAGCAATAATTAAACGTATGACATTGTTCACTTCTCCAACTGCCTGCAATGTGGGTACTTGCTAAAGTATCCAACTAAAAACCAATTGGCCATAAGTGGAGAGGCCGCCCAAGTCGGTATACTAGTTTTGGAGGTTATAATTAAGCATTGTGGGACAAGCTCTAACACTCCTCCGCACGTGGAGAGGTAAACATCGTATCCATAACATAGGGATCACAACAAACAACGACACAAGGTGCGCTTAAGGCACAAACAACGGGGTAATCAATCAAGAGAGTATTGTCAAAAGCCTCCGAAAGCCTAGCTCTGATACCGTGTTAAAGCATTCAGCTCAAAACTAGTTGGCCATGAGTGGAGAGGCCGCCCAAGCTCATATACTAGTTTTGGAGGTTATAATTGACCAATGTGCGACAAGCTCTAACAGTACCCATTGCAGCCTTAAAGACCTTCCCCCCCAAATGGTGCATTGAATGCAAAACTTGAAGCCTCGTGAGTGCTACCTCATCTTAGAGCCAATATTTTTTACCAACTTCATCACACCTAAGAACGCCCCAATTCAATGCACATAATTCCATGCACAGAGATAATCATTTCTAATGCCTCGTAAATCGTTAGAAACATGTGAAGTGAATGGCAAACACAATAACGGAGGTTTTGTAAGGGGGCTGGAGCAAAATAACTATGAGACAAAAGATCTTTAATTCCGAGACAGAAACACAAATTGACAATGATGCTAAGTTGCTAAATAATAACATACGATAAGATTTGTACCTGTTAAGTGAAACAGGGTGTGATCCTGGAAACTGCGAGTTTCCTCTTACCTGATACAGAAAAGATAAATCTAACACAAGTAAGTGTGAAGTATAATTTTAGGGTTCCAGTTTATTGTTTATGTTCAGCGTAGTTTAGTCTTTTTGTGTCATTAGGGTTTCAGTAAGATTATCGTTATTATCTTTTATGTTCAGGGTATTTTGCTAAGGTTTTTAGGGTTAGCCTACAAAACCCCTTCATTATTCTTGTAATAGTTCAGACTTTCATAATGCAATAATAAGTTTGTTTTGTTTTCCTTCTTTGCAAAGTCACACTAAGAAGGATCGAGTATAATCATACAGCAAAATCTGGAATTCCAACTTTATTATCGAAGTGATACTTATTAAACTTATAGCATATAACTGAATTTCTAAATAATAGCCAAAAAAGAAAGAGATATTGTGAGTTTAAATAAAACCCAAACATAAAAATGGAAGAGAATCAAGAGATGCTTCTCGAGGTCCTACCCCTGTACCCAATTTCAGCGCTTGATAGCAGAACTGCCGCAGTACCTCTTGCTGGTCCAAAGGTATACTATCTCCCAAAACATCATCATTTGTCATTACTGCATCCATCTCATGATTCTCCTGAAAAACAGACATTAAAATTGGAGTAGGGCGTTACCTATCATATCATAAATTGACCAAATAAATCATGTACGAAGATTCCGAGACGGAAATTTGAAATAACCAAAGAGTGAGCTGGGGAAGTTGGAGCTGGCTCTGGGAAACTTAAAACAGGCCATCTGGTGTGGCATAGTCCTGTGGACATATGTCAAATCCTACTCAGAAGACCTTGGTAATAAGAGGGTGTTATTTCCCAGAAGATTTTGGTCCGCTTGGAGAAAAGGTGTTGGCATACCTTATCTGGACGGGTTGGAAGAGTACATAGAATGCTATGCCTTGATAGCAAAGTTAACTACCAGAGCTGACAAAAGGATCAGTGGGATGTAGTAACTTAAAGAGTACAGAGGACGAGACCATTGGAAAGGCCTTTTAGGAAGGTAAGATAACATAAGGATATAGAAGCAGATCTAGTCGCAGGTAGGAGAAAGTCCACCCAGAAAAGCGGCTTACAGCTTATCATCACCCTATAAGAGGAGATGTGACCCCAAGTGCAGGAATTGCTGTTGAAGCGGTTGGAGAGTCTGTCTGTTTTTCAATGCCAGCTGAACTAAAAGCAGGCAGCTGGAGTGTGTAGGCGAAAACCAACCCTAGGACCCCTTAGAAAGAAGAATGCCTCAATTGAACAGAGACCTAAGGCAGTGAGTATATGCGAAACATACTTTCAACTGGTAATGTAGAGGCGAAAAGAAACAAGAAAGGGTAATATATACTTCACAAGAAATAAAAAGCCAATCTTGGAAACAGCTATGCTTACACAGTGCAAAACACATACAAATGAGAAAATTTCACAAATGAGTGCATTTCACGTCAACTGACTCAAGTCCGCCTACAAATGTGTGAAACAGATATGAAGAACTGGAAACCAATGTAAATAATCCAGTAGATGGGTACATGCAAAGGAGCAGTAGAATCTCCATCGTCATCCTCATCTGGCATTGCTTCCCCATTAAGATCAAGATCACAACATCTTTTCCACTCTGGAGTCGGAGGGCAAACAGCCATTTCCGGCTTTCTTTCATGATAGAAGTTGTACAAGGCATCAACATAATCTGGTTTGTAGATTCCTGGTGGACGAGCATCAGCAAAACACTTAATTGCCTGCATCAGCAAAGCCAATTAAATCCTAGTATAAGGCTTCTGTGAAACAAAAAATCCAAGTCCAAATCAAATAGAAAAACCAGAAACCTGACCTGTGTAACAGACATGGGCAGTGACCGCATCAGATAATGAACAATCATAAACCCAGTTCGGTTATGCCCATGCGTGCAATGGACAAGAACATACTTCTTCGCGTGCTTATGACGGGAGACAAACTGTGAAATCTGGAGACGCAAACGAAAATTATTAACACAAAACATCTGAATGGCTACAAGATAATTATACACTACAGAAAAGGGTTCAATCATCCAAAGGAGAAAACAACGTAGCACATAGGTCCTCTTCCTAGTTCTCTATAATATAAAGCATGAGCTCTCTATCACCATGTTGACAAGTGTCACTATAAGTCGATCAGAAAATCTATGAGATACTTATCATAATTGTTCTCTCCAAAGTCACATAGAGAATATGTGTGAGCGAAAACGAGAGCATGAGAGCATCCATCGTGAATTATATTGATAGCGAAAAAGTCTTGAGAGCGTCCATGTTATCCAATTATAGATCTTAATTCTTTTATTTCGGATTTTAATCTTCTACTTCGTAAAGTAGTATACAATTTAATTATAGTTTTGTAAATCCAATTATAGAAATTTACACATTACCAGTTACCACCATAACATACACTTGTTTACCAAATGTATTGTAGTTATATAGTAGTACATTTTATTTGGCTGTATAGGATAGCGTCAAATCCTTTGGTTTTCCTTCCTCCAATCGCTCTTTGTTGTGGTGCATTGATAGTGCGCCTATTAACATTCAATGGACAGATTTCAATAGTTGGTGTGAGCACTATGTGGGTGTGTGGCATGGGTTCTAGTGCATTGACAGCCCATTAACCCAGACTATTCTAGGAAATAAGTGACTCGTCACTTACTTATAGGCCAAAATAACAGAAAGTCTGAACTCCATCTACTGAGCTTGCGAATTATTTGTGTCAATCAGCAAATTCTAAACGGTTCTGGACGAAATGGTCAATTTGCGCACTAATGCGCGATCCGCAGCCCTAGGAGGGAGAAATGTGTGGCTAAGGTTCTCTCTCTCTCTACTTGCTCTCTCCTCGTAATAGTGTTATCCACAGTCAAGGAAAAATATGAGAAAATGGTCAAAACTTATTCTCTCCTTCAATGAACCATATAGCTAAAAACAATAATAAATAATTAAATATATCTTACAAAAGCATTACCTCATAAACGAAGCAATTTACAGCCTCATTGTCGGGCACAGAATCACGCCCCTTGCACTGAATCTGTATAACATCGCAGTCATTAAAGGTCAGAAAGACTTCATTTTCAATTCAAACAAATCATAAGAAGGAAAAAACTTGGCCAAGTAGGCCACTGCCCACCTTAACATGCTTAATACCTTCTTCCTTCCAATCTGATGCTGAATAGTAACGGCTAGTATTTGTAAGATCGATCACTAAACCAAGCTGAAAATATCAGTGAAGGAGATTTAAATTCAACTCCTAGTAAGCAACAAAAGCTAACTTCTGATACTAAATAGGCCCGAAAAGTATTTCTCATCTAAAAGATACATCATAAGTTAAACTGCAGGCTTTACAATTACATCCATGATGCTAGGAAGGTATAAATATTTCCACTTCCAAGATTAATGGCGCATACAGAAGACAGAGGAGGGCCTTGCATACAGCCATCATGAACCTAATAAACGACTTGACCTGTTTGGACTTTATGTGGGAAGCCTCTTTTTCTCAAAAATCAAAGACGCTGGAAGTAAATAAGAAAGGAAACAGAAGGTCAATCTCATCAAAAGGGTTTCAAATAGCAGTAACCCATTAATTATGAATATGAAGTCGGCTACTGGTTCCTCAAACAGACTGCGAATATCGTGACTGGTAAGCATGCCGTGTCTATCACCCCAACTCAGATCCTATGTTTTCCCATGGCAGGGATCTTGAATCAAGTATTATAAGGGCAAGTGCAACAGACTGCACAAACCCCTCCCTATCCCTATTTGCCAAACCCCAAAACCAAGCCCCAAGAGACTACCTAAACGGCTAAACCCCTCCCTAAAATAACTTTTGCTACAGTGCCTCCCTAAAACCCCCCCCCCCCCCCCCCCATTTGGGGAGGCACTGTTCACTACCCACCCCATATTTAATTGTTTCTCTCTCTTCCTCCCCCACGTTCTCTCTCTCATTATTTTTTATTCTTTCTTTCTTTCTCTCTCTCTCTCTCTCACTTTCCCTTTATTTAATTAAATATGGAGGGTAATAGGGAGGAATTGTTGGAGATGTGGGTTAGTAAAATGAAAAATATGCACTGTTCACTACATTTTTTAGAGAAAAATTTGGGGAGTTTGTTAGGGATGCCCAGTAATACTTTTTATGATACTTTTTTTTTTATCGGCAATATTATAAGCAATACTTTGCCCCTTTTTCCTTAGCTTAGTAGCCCCTAAGGCTGAAAACCTGATATCTTGGATATAAATATAGTAACTTGTTCGACTCTTCTGCTGAAATGAAATATACCATTGAACATCAGAAAGGAATAAGTCCCACCTCAGAAGATGTAAGTTACATGGGGATCAGTTATTCTAACCAAAAAAAGAAACAAAAAGACACACTTGACAACAGAAACAATTTGACAACTTAGGAGTATTTGCCAAACCGATGGAAGACGAGACAACATTGCTTACTTTTCTTCTCAAAACTCTCTGCTGGTCAATCACTTGTTTGAAAGAGTATCTTTTACCAGGAGGGACGGAGTCGTTGAAGGTTTCACTAAGCGGAACTTTAGAAGGAATCATGCAACCTATTTCCTGACCAAATGCAGGACAGCCCAACCAACCTGTGGTACAAAGAACAAAAAGTTATGAGAAATAAAGAGAGATGGTAATGAATAATGGTACTGAATTGAGTAAGCCAATCATAAATCTAAAGTAGCAAACCAGTTCTCGAATTCACACTTCTATACTAGGTTCCAAATTAGAAAGGGGCCCGCAAGAATTACTATATCCCAATATATAGTACCAATATACCAGTGTGTTAGAAGGAAATGAGGAACGCTTGAGCAGAGAAAATAGTGGCCAGGACATGAAGTAGGCTAAAGTCATGACTGTAAATCATGCGGCAGAAAGTAAAACCCACCTAGAACCTAGATTTGGGGTTAAATACGGCACACGCTAAATTTTAATGTTTCTGCTTGAAAATAAAAAGAGGACAAATAATATTATGTCATACTGTCATGTATGCAGCAAACAGCCACAATAGAAAACCATTGTATTTTCGGCACTAGCTGTTGCAATAACATAAGTAACTTTTATTAGCGAAACCCTTTTCCGTTTGTATCAAATCATTATCACGAACCCGGACCATATCAAATTGACAAAACTTACCAGGGGGAAGCTTATTTCTGTCATAAGGTCTATGGTTTTTCTGGTACATTTGATCATCATATAGAGGTGGCTGAGGTGGATGAGTTGGTCTGTCATCCGGGCGTTCTCTTTTGAGTCGTTGACGTCTTTCTTCACGCTCCTGATATAAGAAGCAAACAGCATCGATTATCACACAACCTATCGACCCATGACGAACAGAATACATAATTCCAACCAATCTCCATGTATCAGAAATGCTAATGTGAGGTCTGACAAGAATTACACACTAGCACGTGTGTGTCTATGTTCATCCAGGAAAAAGCAACATATGAGAAAGAAGAAATCAGGGAGGGAGAGGTCGATGTCTAACCCTCCTATAAGGAAATATTAATGCATGAGAAAAAGCATTGTTTAAGGTTTGGCAGTGTTCTAAAAATCGGTCAAGTAAAGTCACTAGTCGGAGGTCCCCCGACTTGATCAAAACTCGACTAGTCGAGCAAGAGTTGGCGATTAGTCGGCCAAAAGTCGCTAGTCGGCAGCCGACCGACTACAAATCAAAAGAGAGAAAAATATCAAGCCACAAAACCGAATTCATTATGCAGGAGCAATCAAAGCCGAAGCAAAATTAAGGCAACTCATTGCAACATCTTGTTTCCTCGATAAAATGTTATTCCTGTCAATTATGTGATTTCAGACTTTAATGAACGTATTTAGCCTAACAGTTTAAAAGTCACCTGACTGACCTGCATGACAATTGTGAGTTGCTTAACAAGGATTACTTTTGTCTTTTTCCTTAGTACCACGTTACGAGGTTACGTGATTAGTTATGGATATGATTCTAAGAGTGCTGGTAGTGATAGGTTTTGGAATTAATTTAAAAATATTAAAGACTCGTAATTGGGCTGAAATCCTATGTTATAAATTTTTCATTCATCCTTCTTTAGTTGGTTTGCTATTTTTTATGTATCCTCTTGACTATTATTGATGGTGCACCATAAAGGTGTAAAAATTCCTCTTCCTATTGCCGCTTGTTGCACATATCCACTCTGATAGGTGATTTCGTAACGAATTGAGCCCAAATCCCCAAATCTTTGGTTGGACATGATAGAAATGAGATAAAATATGCCCCCCCTCCTCAATACTTCAAACCCAGCAATCAGCATCAATGATGTCCAATTATAATGACACTGTAACATGCACCTCAAGGCTGCCCTCTTAAGCCCCATCATCAGAAACAGGAGAGGGAATAAACTTTTTCGAATATAACTGAGGCAGCCAAAAAGGAGGGCGACAGAAAAATAGATAACTCAAAGCTAGGGTACAATATAATTGCCCCAAATTTCTTTTTCACATGGCTTGTTGTCATTATTTCCGTTCAAAAGCAAAAATTTGTATCGGCATGTTGCAGATAGAATATGTAGCAACTATAAAAATATCATTTTGAAAAATTCTAGCCGATACAGACACACTCTACAGAAACTGGAACTGCAGTGGACCCTGAAATATTTGAAATCCAAGATTTGACTCCCGCGTCTTGCATTCTATTTCCAAAATCAAAAGTTCAAAACTATCTTAGCCTTTTCCTTCTGAAGAACGAAAACCTATGAAGCACCAACACTTTTAGAGGGCGCCGTGTCCATGTATTGGACACGAGGACACGGCGACACGCGTGTCCCAAGCGGGGACACATATTGGATACGCCATGTGGCGTGTCCCTTAAATTAAATTATTTTTTGGAGGGGGACACGGCATGGATACGCATGTCCCACATATACACTCTCTCGCTGTGTATATGTTATATATTGTACTGGTATATATATTCTCGTTGCTTTGTGGGTGTATATCTTGCATATGTGTGTGTACCAATATATATACTAGTGTATAACAGTGTACATAGCTTAAATATCAAAAGGGAAGTGTATATATCTATGTATAGAAACTGTTACTACCTGCATATATAATATATAATTTTTTTTTTCCGTGTCCCCCCTCCATGTCCGTGTCCATTTTTTAGAATTCCCATGTCCCGTGTCCGTTTTTTTGTCGGTGTCCATGCTACATAGACAAAAACTTCTCTTCTACTTCTAAGTTCTAACAATTTTCCCCTAAAAGCTTTGTATTACCAAACCCACAACGAACTACAGTAGGAGAGTAATGGGGAATAAATAGTGGCCTGTCATTATCAAGTCATAAGAATCCAATAACGAATCCAAAAGATTCATTCCCAAAGCTACGATAACTATTACAAAAACAGAGAGATAGAAAGAACAGAAGGTTGCATTTTTTAAATACTATGGTATACAATTGAACTATTTTGCTTTGGTAAAATGTCCAAGTACCTTCATAAACTACCAGGACCAGAACAATACCAGATATGGGATAACACAAAGAACGAAACCTTCAGTAAAAAGTTAGAAGCTGGTCCTGGTAACAATAAATGCAACCTTTAAATTAAATGCACAAATTACATCTAAAGAGAAAGTGAAATACCCGGCGGGCAATTTCAACCCCTGACTCTATGTGGTCAACATGCCCTACTTTATGTTCTTGTGCAGTTTCTTCTTCAAATGGTGGCTCAAAAGGGTCTTCGTCTTCTTCTGGCTGCGGTGAGGCATTTAAGTCCATGCTGGCAATCATTTAACCGATGCCAAACAACATTTCCCACTGATCTGCTAGGCTTCTATTTTGGTAATATCCAAATCTCCCACAAATATCAAACTTTCTTGGAGAATATGAAACTCATTACCTAACTGGAGCAAAAAATAAAATCTTAAAGCATGTCAACCTTGAGAAAACAACACTAACAAATTTCTACCATTAAAGGGAAAGTACACAAAGCAATTGTAATGTAAAAGGCAACAGCTTTTATAGCGGATATATAACGAGAATATCCACAATTGCCCGCCCACATGGAAGCTGTAAATGGAGTGCAATTTGTTCACCCTCTTTTAAGGAGGGCGAACAAAACCCTCTCTCTCATTGGTTGAATTGGTTTGGATCCCACCACAAAGTGATGTCATGCTTACCTCTGCAATACACTTTTGGTAAGCATGACATCACTTCGTGGTGGGACCCACACATTTCAACCAACAGGAGGGAGAGTTTTGTTCACCCTTTTTTTAGGAGGGTGAACAAAATTGCTCTCCTGCAAATGGAAGCTGCGTGTAATCAGCTTAATAGCACCGTAGCAAAAGTACCAATTTAAGTAATCGACAAGTAAAGGACTCCTATTTCCTCATGACGAAAGCAACAACCCCCGCCCCCGAACCCAAACGTTTTACACTAATAAAATCAAATGGAAGCCCCGTACGAGCCGAATAAGAATACAATATCACGAAATCAAGCCTAGGACTTCCCAAAGGTAGATTAACAGCATCTTGTAATCATTGCAATCAATTCGACAGCAGTAACCGTCCAATTAGTCACAAAAAAACTGAAGCAACCAACCAACGGACAAATAACAGAGTCCCAGAAAAATGGAAAGCAATACTCATTAACTCAACGAAACGAAATAGTTCTAACAGCCTCAATTCAGCGCAATTCTTGATTTTCCAGGTCCAAACTAGTGAAAACCTAACATGCATAACATCGATATTCAATCGTTTTTCTCTTTCATTTTCTCATCAACCAAACAACGTAACAGAAAAGTAAAACCCTACTGCCGGAGCTGTGCAAGTGTGTTTCATTGTACAAATTAGCACATAAATCTTGAAGTAAAAAGAAAAGGCAAATACAGAGAGAGTTCAAACCTGAATAGGCAATGCAATCGACGACGAATTGTCGCAGAAGCTTCAACAAGCTCGATGCGAAGCGGGAAAAAAGGAGACACGAAAGCTGTTTGTTTAATGCGGACAAAGACTCGGGACCCAACAATTGGGTAAATTATATATACAGAGTAGTTTGTGAGTGTGTGTCTTCGACTGTGTTGTCGAGTGCAACAGTTCAACTTCAAACCCTAGAGAGAGAGAGAGAGAGAGAGAGAGAGGAGGGAGATCAAAATTAGGTTATTTATTTAACAAATCCATGACAACGACTGGTTAGGAGAATCGAAGTTGGAGAAGTTAATGAATCAGAATTACGTGCGAGAAAACAAAAACAAAAACAAAAAGAAAATGGGAGACAAAAACTACTCCCAAAACCCAAACATTATACATACACACCACACAAAAAAAAAAAAAAAAGTTGTATTTAAAAGTTGGG
Organism: Gaultheria prostrata; assembly: GCA_036023075.1. Lineage (NCBI taxonomy): Eukaryota > Viridiplantae > Streptophyta > Magnoliopsida > Ericales > Ericaceae > Gaultheria > Gaultheria prostrata. Next base: position 3,918 of record JAXBDA010002998.1, on the reverse strand, counting down.
TTTGTTAACCCTCTCACGAATAATTAGGGATAGCAACGGGTAGGGTATGGATCGCGATGTATTTATCACTTATTGTATATTTTACTTGTCACATATTTTGGGGGTGCTTTAGCAAAACAAACTATTATTTTGTCTTTATTTAAAAAAATTATATTTGTTAATTTTGCGTCAATTCTTTTTGGATTACTGGTTCGTCTTGATAAAAGCAATCTAAAAAATTATTAAGTAAACTAAATTTTTTTTAATAAAGATAAAAATAATCCAATGATTTTTTTAAATATTTAGAATCCTTTCATCATGACGAACCAATAATCCACAAAAAATTGATGCAAAACTAACAAATGCCAAAAAAAGTTAATTAAAGATAAAAAAAATTAAACAATTTGATTTACGGAATTAAATGTTTAATTTTTATACATTTCTCATTGTTTGTGTCCTCCTTTTGGCACATAAAAAACTTGCAACCAAGTAATGAAATAATGATAAGGGCAATTTTGGAAAGTAAAAAAGATCTATACATGACGTCGTTATCTTTCAACGAATTTGAATTTCCTAAAACAACCAACTTTTTTAGGCGGAGAGAGTAGGCAATTGAAGAACCAAGTAAAAGATTTACTTACAGGCATTCTGTGTTCTTTTTTTCAGTGTTGCATGGAGCGTTTGTTATTTATTTTTTTATTTTTGAAAACGTCAAGCTTTTGTTGATTTATTTCCCAACACTGTGTGTATAAATGCATCTGTATTTTAATCTATGTATAGTATAAAAGATGTATAAACATGATTTACAAGGATGTGATTTCGATAGGAGAGAGGGGTTGTGGCCTCAAGTTGGGAACGAGGACGGGCGGCAGAATGAAGAAGGTTATATGGTCAATTAAGGTCGAGTTTCTCATTTTTAGCACCGATTGATAAAAGTTAATTTTTCATATAAGAGTTAAAAGTCAATTTGTTTTCCATTAACTACAAGTTAAGTTGTTAAAAGTTAATTTTCTTACATACTCCTTTTGTTAAAAGCAAGTTGCTAAAATCATTTTTGAGCTTTTACCAAATGAGAGTTGACGGTGCTAAAAAATTTTATCGGAAAACTCACCTTGAATCAAGGAATCACGAGATGGGTTTAGATCGCAAGGAATTGGATCATCTCGGGTAATAATCTTTTTAACAAATCCGAACCATTGATTATTCTAAGGAAAATACTAACGTATGACCAATGGACATACATTAAGGTTGATAAAGTGTATTGAAATGTGTGAAAAAGTGTATAGAAATATATGAAAGTGTATTAAAAAGTGTAAAAGACATATTGAATTACGTGTTTTCTTTGTTTGTTTGTGTACTTAATGTGTGTCATATGGACATACGTGTTAGCAAGACCCTTATTCTAATGTATAGTCCAGATTTAGACCGTCCGCCATCTAATCCAAATTAAGGACAGAGAATCTAAATCGAAATCGTAAACACGAGATAGGGGTTGGAGCCAAGTGGCGCAATTAAATCAAGTCTAAGCTTTACATACTTGTCATAAAGGGTACTGCCACTTAACAGGTGGGGGAATAAATGCGGGTCATTTGTTTTTTACCAGATCCATGTCTCTAGTGATTTTTATTTTTTTTTGTCAAGAATTCTTACTCCAGAGATGAGGTGTGACCGTGTGAGGTCAGGATTTGAAGTTTAATCAGTTTGTTTTGGCCTATTTTGGCCTAATAAACAATGATTGTTTTTTTTTCTGTCTGTACTTGATTTTTTTTTGTATTAATTAGTTTCGTGTCAAAGTTTTTATGTATTATTGATTTTTCACGTCGAGACGAAAAGAAAAAGTAAAAAATTATGATCCAATAATGGAAAAAAAAAAAAGCAACCATTGCTTATTAGGTCTCTTAACTTTTCTGCCAGATTTTATGGTATAAATGTTCCTTTGTATATGAATTAAGGGCTTGGTAGGTGTGATTCAAGATTTAAGATCAACCTGGCTTTACAATAGGAGATCTAAAATAAACAAAATTTCTCGTTTTAGAAAAAACAAAGTCATGACAATAAATCGTTGCATGTATCTACATATGAGCTTTTCCCTGATCATTTGTGAGTGTTTTTCTTTACTTCAATTCCTCAAAATGGCAACTTTGGCATTCGTGTTTGAAAATACAAGTCACACATCCAACATTATCAGTATCTGTCATGCGCTCCGACTACCATAATGTGTTCAATACCGTCTGCCATATGCTATTAAAAATCTAGTAAAAATATTAACAACAGGACTTTCTTTAAAACTAACACTGATACGTGTATATAAATTTTACTTTGGCATCTTTTTTAATGTTGAGTCTCACAAGACTATGTATCAAATTGAATTTGGTTAGTCCTTAATATTGTATCTCAAGGTTCTTGTTGCGGGAACTAATTTGTTGATTGTTCTGTCTTCCTACAGCAACAACTCCCTCCAACCCGAGATTTTAGCAATTAAGGAAGCCGTTTCATGGCCTTTAGAACATGATTTTGATGTCGTCTATATTCTCACATATTGTTTTAATGCTATTATGCAAATAGGAGGGAGGCATGGTTGTCATCACAGGCTCAATTTTTTATTGATAATCTCATCATTGAGATCTCCAAGTTATCTCTTTGTCAGATCTCAAAAGTTTCACATAAAGAGGTTCAGGTAGCTCATTTTATTGCCAAACAAGCTCTCATTTCTTTTATGGCTCATCCCAGATACAGGGGATGGAGATCAGCGTGCTCAGAACGTCACCTGGCTTTTGTGTTATTGTTACTTTCTGTGCTTTTCTTTCCTTGATGCATGACATGTTATGTTTTTTTTTTATATATATTGTCCCCTGTTTTCGGCTTATATTAATTGAATTTCTATCTTCTTGTCAAAAAAAAAAAAAACTAAATGTGGTATAAATTGGTGGGATCCTAATATTATGATACTGATTTAATATAAATTGTAAGTTTATCCATAGGGTCCTACACGGCCCGCCTCAATAGACATTTCATGAGAAAAAGTGATAATGGTCATTATTTGAATGATTTGTGCATAATAAATTTCATAAAAGAATTTTACGAGTGAAAACATCAAAATCCAAAAAGTTCCTCCAAATTTGTTGATGATGGAAATGGCTCCCAAAGTTAAAAAAATAAAAACTAACGTATAATCTAATAATTAGGGATTGTTCCAGGAACTTACTTTAAGTTAAGAACTGACTTAAATTGACTTTTTAAGTTGATGTATTGACATGTCTCATAAAACATAATAAGTCAATTTTTAAGTCCGTTTGGTAACATCAGTTTCTGCAAGAACCCCTTAGACGCGGGTACTTCCTTCTTTGATTCATAATTCATAATGTAGGTCGAGCTTGGTCTAAATTTAGGTCATTATCTTTATTAATGTCACCTTATTTGATTTTTTTATAGATTCGCGTCGAATTTAATTTTTTTTTTTTGGCAAGCTAAATGTAGAAAAAGCAAGAATAAATTAACTTAAGACGAAACAAAAGTTCACAGTTGTCATAAGTGCCTTCAAGACTATACATGCAGTTTTCCAGTTTCAGTCTATACGTTTATATTTTTTATTTCCCTGTTAGAAAAAAAGATTTATTTTTTTAACTTTCGACAAAAAATAAATACCAAACACTGATAGTATTGCTTTTTATAAGCAAATAATTATTTAATCCAATTATACGGTTAAAAAGAGAAAATGAAATAAAAATGGGTGGGGCTATTAACATCCCAATTTCCACTACATACATCCCAATTGCTACATACATCCCGGGGTGACGTGGCAAATTTGCATTTTTGCTACACGTATCCCGGTAAATTTCCCAAATTACCCTTTTCTATTTCCCCCCCCCCCCCCACCAAAAAAAAAAAACTCTCCCTCTTCCCTTCCCCTTCCCCTCCCACCATTGAACTTCCCCATCC
>JAXBDA010002997.1:0-37977 GCA_036023075.1 Gaultheria prostrata | reverse complement strand
AATCCCAAAATGCAATGGTCTATTTCCAGAGGTAAAGATACATGTGGCAATTTGAGAATTACATTGTGGCTACCTAATCAAATTCTAACGGCTAGTGGAAATATACAAGGAATGGATGTCAGACATTAATTGGTTTCCAACAAGGCAATATTGGATTTTGGAGTTAGCTCCTAACGTACACAAACGGATGCTTATAAATGAAGGAAGATTGAAGGTGGACAAAAGTGAACTCAATCCCAAAGAAAAAAATACGTGCGCCACCTTTGTCATTCAACTTTATGCTTACATCTTGAATATCTTACACTAGCTTGAGTGTTGTCTTTGAATCTTATTGTAAAAGGGATTGTACACCCTTGTTTATACTCTTCCGAGAGTTTATTTTTTGTGAGTGATTTTTCTGTGAGAAAAAAATTACTTGGGAAGGTGTGACTAGCACCGGAGTGAAAACTAGTTGGGTTAGGTGTAACTAACACCGGAGTCAAAAATAGTTGGAGCGATTGGCAATATTGCTCGTTGTAAAGGTTTCTCTAGCACCTGTAAAGCTAGAAAGTGTTACTATTGGAGATAGTGCAGCAAATCCCGAGTTGGACACTTGGGGAGTGGACTAGGCCGTGAAGTTGCGGACCGAACCACGATAAATCTCTGTGTTTGATTTCTCTCTTCCCTTTGCCCTTTATTTTCTGTCATATATTATTGCATGCGTGCTTGAATGATTTAAATTTATAATTGGGTGTTGCAATTAGTTTTTTAATTCCGCATTTTTATTTGAGATACACAATTCACCCCCCTCTTGTGTTGCTATCTGGGCCAACAATTTTTATTTTTATTTTTATTTTTATTTTTATACTTAATATCAATATGTATCTTCTGTTCTATGTGAAGCATTACTGCATGGGCCTAGCAAAAAAAAACACACATTGTAAGTGGAAATATGATGCCGTCCTCCTTATTCCTGTTAATCTTTGTAACAATTTCGAAGATTAATAAAATTCTTTTCTCTTCAAAAAAAAAAAAAAAACACACACACACACACACACATTATATTGTTGGGCCTACGGCCTCACATCATGATCCTTCACTTGTCTCCCAAGTTGCTTTAAGTGGGAGATATCTTGTCATATACTCCCTCCGTCCCATTTTGTTTGTCAATTTTTGATAATCGTATCAGTTTTCGATTGCTTATATCTTTTAGTATTGATCTCAAAATATATGCAATATGGATCTTGTTTGATAGTTCATGATTAATTTTATTATACAAGTTTTTAAAATGGTGAAAAACATTATAGATTGAAAAATATAAGCAATTTGAAGTGTAGCTAAAAATAGAATAATTGACAAACAAATTAGGACGGAGGGAGTAATTGCAATATTAAATTATTACTTAGCTTCAACAAGGGATTCTTAACTTGTTTTTCAAACCCTTAATTTAATAAGGAGTAGAAGTTTAATTAACTTCAAGATTCCATGGCCCCCATTGTACCCAATCCACTGTCTTTTAAGTCAAAAGCTTCAATCACTCTGCCTTGAGAAGAAGAAGAAGAAATAACCAGCTTCCATGTCTAATCATGAAGTTAATTAAAGTGATAACAATCACTAATCAAAGTTTAATCATGTTCTTATTGAATTGATCCAAATTTCATGTTTTGACTTATTTTTATGCATTTTATAGCAAAATTTTGTCCACGTACACCTACTCCTAAATTTGATACTACATAACCTATACATTTCATAATGTGAGATTCTTTAATTTGCTCCTCTTTCTTCTCATTGTCTCGTCTCTTTCTTCTCATATAGCGGTCCTCTATGGGCTTTGTCGGTCCCTCGTCTGCTTTCCCTATGAGGTACGTAGTAGCTGGCATCGAACGTGTCTAGGTTATCTAACCACTATTCCTTCCCTAGTTCAAAGAAAAGTGACGATATTAATAAAGTGACGGTCCTTTCGTCAACCTAATTAATTAAGTAAGAAATTCCCACTGCGTCTGATTCGACTGTCTACGTCATCCATTACGCTGAGGTTTGGAAGAAGAAAGGCTTACCAAGGTCTAAGCTGGCGTCTAATGTCTCCGTTTCCGTTACAGATGGAAACAGAAAGAGAACCCCGTAGAGAAGAGACCAATTAGGATAGTGTTCCGTTTTACCCTATTAGCTTCAGTTCTTTGATTTGCCAGCCTAGCCTTGAAGCACATCCCCTACGAAAGATCGTAGTTTACCATTGTAGAGAAGAGACATGTACTAAGGTCCTGTTTTGTATACATGCTTATTTGCTTCTTCTATTTTTATCGGTAAAAGAAATTTTATTATCATAAAGTTAAAAAATGAAATTAGTACAACAGGTAAAGACAAGCATTAAAAGAGCTTCAAAGAGTACATCGAAAATGTATGTTTTACGTCGAAACAAATGGAGCTTACATGCATGGATCGATGTTATTTCTTTGCAGACCACGTACATATTTTTGGTTCGTAAATCTTATTTTGCTTTGAATTAGACGAAACATCCTTCAAAAGATCGCCGGTATGTTTGTTTTTCGACAAAGAAAATATAGAGTTCACTAATTCGTTTTGATGTTCAAAAAATGGAAACTTGGATTCGATAGATAACTGATACTCCCTCCGTCCCAAATTGTTGGACCCTCTTTCCATTTTGGGATGTCCCAAAATATGTCCCATTTCTAAAAATATCTATCAAAACAGGGTCACTTTCCAGTTTTACCCTTTAAAAGTATTTTTCCCATCTCGATTGGTTTGTCCATTATCTTTTATTTTATATCGGTATTTATGATTTTGAAAAGTTTGTATAATAAAACTAATTGATATCTATCAAACAAGATCCATATTGCATGCGTTTCGAGTGTCATATAAAAAATTAGCCCCACAAAATTGGTCACACTAATATCGACTGGACTTAGGGGCAAAACAGAAAAGGCAATACAAAGTTTTCACACTCTTAATAAGTTGGATTCCCCAAAAGGGTCCAACAAATTGGGACGGAGGGAGTATATGATGTGGTGCGTTTAGGTTCACTTGTAAGCGTACGGATCCAACACATTAGTACTATTTTTAACCTTTGTAGGTTAGCTATTTCTTGATAATAAACGAAATCAAATTCCATTGGTACTCCATTTGAATCTTGAGGAGTCTTAAAATCAAAGAATAGGAATTTCAAACTGGTGAATTAGATGCATATATATATAGAGGCCGGTTCCCCTCACACTTAAAATAACACAAAAAATGACACTTCACTCTTCCGGGCGCTATTGTGAAGTTCTGAACCGTTGATCTTGTTTAAATGAGTAAAATAAGAGGTCCTGCAAAATTTCAGTTCAATCGGATATCGGTAAGTGCTTGATTCAAACGGTTTAAAAAACATTGTTTCCTGTCACAGTTTTTGCAAAACTGGTTGGATCAAGCAGTTTTCGATATCCGATTGAGCTAAAATTTTGCAGGACCTCCTATTTTACTCATTTAAACAAGATCAATGGTTTAGAACTTCACAGTGGGGCCCGGAAGAGTGAATTCCACAAATTTGTGTCATTTTTTGTGTTATTTTAAGTGTGAAGGGAACCGGCCCTATATATATATATATAGTTTGGTTATGATTAACTTCTGTTTGGTGTCATGCCATCATTGGACATATATTAACTTGGCCTAAACTTGTGGAATGGTCTCAAATAAGGAACACAGAGGCGGGGGCGGAGCCAAAAATTGAAGTTTTAGGGGGCCGAATTATAAAAAAAAATCTTTGTAGGATGATTTTTAATTTCAAGACTAAATCCAATCATTCGAGTTTTAATGGGATGGTTTTGATAAATTCAAATATTAATTGCAAGTATTTTTATTATCATATCACTTGATGAATATAGTATCATTATGACACGGTATCATTCATCATAATTCAGTGTTCTCAAAATGAAATTGTTTTTACTTTTTAATTATTTTTTGAAATTGTATAATTTTTTTAAGAATATCTAAAAATAAAATATGCAAAATCTAAAATTGGGGGCACCGACCCTTTTTATAGTTCCGCCCTGCACAGAGGAGTCCTCCAATAGAAAATAATTGCATTTATGCGTAGCATTACATATGAAAGTACACTATGTATAATGGTTAAGAAATGACAGGTTCATGAACCTCTGCATGAACAATTTGTTGCAGGTTCAATAGTCAAGAATTTAATTGAAGCTTTTATTTGAATATCCACGTAAAAGCTCTTATTTTTTTTTTATAACCGGATGTCCGGGCCAACTTGCAGGAATCTCGATTAATTCCGAGACCCTGGCTGAAAGTAATGCTCCCCAATGACTCTAAGGTTTGTGATGGTTACTTCCATAGGATTCAAACATGTGACCTTACTTCTTTTGCAGATCAGATAATAGGTTTAGGTGTTGGTACATTAATGCTTTGTAATAAAAATTCAATGAATCTCTCAGACTCTCACGTACGCTAGCCCCAAGGTTTGGGATGGTTGCTGATCGGATAATAGGTTTAGGTGTTGTTACATTGATGCTTTGTAACAAAAATTCAATGAATTTCTCACGTACGCCAGATGTTTGGTTAACTTGATTTTGGCAAGGGAAAAAAGAGGAAGGGATCAAGTCCAATGTGTTTGAAATTTTTGTTTTCTTCAATCGTGCCAACTAACAAATCTTACATCGATACATGACAAAAGGAAGCCTACTGATGATGCATGCTTAGCGTAACAACTTTATGTAAATTAATAACATGCATTCTAAAAGGTCAAATCATTCTAACAACCATCCAAGATGGCAATGACATCTCTCGTCTATTGCAAACGACGATCTTTTTTTTTTTTTTCTTACCTAAAACGTTAAATAATTGACATGTGTTAATTTGTTTAAAGTTTGCTAATTTACTTGTGTACTCACTAGTGATCCTTTTTTTTTTTTTGCGAATAGGTTTCAGTAATCTCAAGTTTGTCATAATTTATCTGTCTCGATATTTATTCTGTTCATTTCAGCAAGGAGACAGGTTCGCTAAATAAGAAGGGGCAGTTAATATTTTACCTCGAAAAATTTAAGCAGACAACTTGGGTTAATCCACGCATAATAGCCATATATTAGCAAAATAACGATGAGTAAAAAGTTAGAATGATACTTAGATAATTCTTTCAATCTATTTTATGCTTAGTTTGGTTCTTGAAAACTTCATTTGTGCTTTTGATTTGTTTTTTTGGGTCTTTTTTATTATTTGCAACTCATTAATTCATATTGTTAGTAAGATAGGTCGCTTGATTTAATTGCCTTCTTCAGAGTTCCACTGATTATTTAAGCAATCTATCTAATTGATCAGCCAAATAATTAGGGAATTGATATTGACACTCTCCATTTTGATATTGGCACTTCCTTTTTTTGTCTTTATTAGGTGAAGTTACTAAACCACCCTTGTATTTTGAAAGCAAGAGAAAAATGTAATTATAAAGTACAAGGGTGGTTTACTAACTTCACCTAATAGAGACAAAAATGGGAGTGCCAATATCAATTCCCAATAATTATTATGGTTTTAAATCAGTTTGTTAGGTGATAATGACCTAATAAAATTAATTCAAGTCATAGCATATTCTTAATTAATGAAAGATTTTCTCTTGGATTTGATAAGATAATAATTTGGACGTTTCTTATATATTCCAGGCTATTCTATCATGCATGTCTGAAAACTTGGAAAAACTTCAGAAAGTGTGGGAAAAAACAAAAGCACTCATTATATTGGTGCTTAGCTTTCAGGAAATAATAAATACGGAGTATCTACATACTCCTTATGTAACGCCCCAATTTTTTGGAAACGTCAAAATAATTTTCAAAGGCAATTTCACAAAAGACTTCATAGGCTCATCATATTACCGTACCGAAAGCAAGTGTTATAGTTTTACAACCATATCGAATTGAAGTTAAACATTCAAAATATTACAATTTTTCAAATGAGATTTAGCAATTAAGTTCCAACGTTCAAAACATCTAGACATCTACTGATCCGCCCTCCACATGCTCGTTGACTCCTTCCTCAGCATCAGTGTTTTCCATCATATTGCGCCTCTGCTCCATCTTCATTACCTGGTGATAAATCACCGCGGTACAAGTACCCGTGAGCTTAAAAAACCCAGTAGGAATAACCTAGCCCTACTTAACCCCACGTATCTCACACATAAACATGCACAATAAACGAATAGCAGGAGATAACACAAATAACAACACTGATTAATTACTAGCCATTAACCTTCGTGTCATCTGGGATTCTCGGCCACGAGATCCATCCTACCCTTCAACCTCCGGCATAGGGCAACTGGTGTGATTCGACTCCCCCTTGCAAAGATCCGGACGAAGAACCAAGGTTATATACCCGAGTACCACTTCCATGACCCCAAGGCACGAAAACAATATTCACCGGGAGTGCGGCCCCACAACTCATCCCCGGGCTGTGATGCAAGCAGAGTGCCACCCATATAACCCGACCATTCTTGAGAGTCAATCACCACCATGTCCTATCCAAGGTTTCGTATTCATAACGTTCATCTGTCCGGGGTCCACTCCGGTCACCCCTGGAACCACAGCTCATGAGCTCAACAATATTTCCACGCATTTCCATTCTTTCATTTTCTTATTTCAAATCACGTCTACAGTGTCTTCTCGAAATCCGCAACCGCCCGTGTTCTATTGTCCAATCTATGTTATCCGAACATAAATTTACAAAGCCGCATATGAATAATTAAAGACAAATATGAATTCAGTAATAACGAAGACCCAATAAAATCATAGAACAAGTGTGAACAACTTCATTCAGGAACACATCCATTTAGAGCATAAAGCCAAAAATATTCTTAAACAGTTAAAGAGGTTGTGAAAGGAATTTGATTCCCACCGTCACACTTCACTAAAAATTTATCTACCGAGATCGGACTGTTGATTTTAACCGATTTTAACTTCAATGGTTAGCTAACACATTTATCCATCATCCTACAAAATTTCACTGTTGGATTTTTAACTCAATCACCGAGGAACTCGTTAGATTTATTGGCATGAATGATCTCTTCTTTTACCACTAACCGCTAAGAGTTTTTAGTCCACTTAAGGCATCAAACTAAACTGGAATCTTATGAAATTTAACAGGGTAGTAGTTCAGGGAGTTAGAAACATTGTTCAAGTAAAACTCGTAGTCTAAAAATGTACTTAAGTGAGGTAAAAAGACCTTAGTACAAATCTGGTCCAAAACCGACACAGTTTAGTAAAATTGACATTCAGGGAGATCTAACTGTTGATCTTGAGTGATTCCAATTGTAAATGATAGCTAACATGTCAATATATTAAGCTACAAACATTCACTATAAGATTAGGTCTCAATCGTTCTAGAAATAGATTTGAAGTCAGTGCTAGCAAAAAGTTTTCTGCAGTTTGCAACAGTTTCGTTTTTTGTAGTTGAATTACTGGGTTCTTGTTTCTAATCCACGAAAATCAAATTTAAACACATCAAAGGGTTTGGTAGGACGTAACCTACCTCTCTTCCGAAGATTTAGCTAAACCGGAGTGATTGGAATAGGCCTCGGTCGCGTCAAACGGACTAAACTTCTTCTTCTTCCTTTTTCCTTCATTTTCTTCTTCTATTTCTTTCTTCTTTTCCTTTCCTACCCAGGCACCTCTAATTCCCTCTCGGTAAATAAACAAAAGAAGAAGAAAAAGATAGTGGGTGGTTCTCTCTCTCTTGCTTCTGCAAAAAAAAAAAAGAAGGGGAAAGGTAATTAAAAAGGGTCGTGGTTTAAGTTGATTACCCCATGGGTAATGGAATGGTAAGGAGTTTAAGCCATTAACCGTGGATTGGGGAAAGGTTTCCATGGGTGGTGATGGATATGTGTGATGGAGAGACCGATAGAAATTGGAATTGATGTGTATGGGTTTTGGGTTTAGTTAGGTTAGGACTAGATTAGGGTAATATGGTTAGTGTAATAGGATAGTTAGAAAAGGAGGGTTGTGTATATATAACAAATTGGAAATCAACACGTTGCTAATAAATAAATAGGGTGAAAATCCGGGTTGTTACACCTTATTTCCTAATTATTCATATATCAAAGTTCATTTGGTTTTATCAATCAAAATAAAAAGTGCAGTGGGCTTAACATTATGAGAATAAATTCTTTCCACCGGCGGTGGAAAACGCCTATTGTGGATCTCACCGTGTGTTTATTGTTATAATCCGAACCGTTCATCTTGTGGTATCCATAATGTAGTATATTCACGCTAAAAATCAGCTTGATTGGATATGAAGAGGTCTACCAAAAGTTGAATTTTAGTTAATAAAATGGATGGTCTAATCCTGTCAAGTTAAACCTTCTATGACCATCCGTTTTATAATCCAAAATGTGATATTTTGATACATCTATTGATGTCCATTGAAGCTAATTTTCAGAATGAGAATACTACTCTGCGAGTCCTACAAAACGAACGGTTCAGATCACTTATTAACGCATCGTAGGGCCTAATATGATGGTGGTGGAAAACCTATAATTTTCGCCGCCGGTGGAAGAAATTTAATCTCTAACATTATTAATAGATATTCTACATGATTTTTTTTTATCCATTTGGGATTTTTTTAGCCCTTTCTCGACTGTGATTTTCAGCACTTCTCTTTTTGATGAATGCACTCAATTTTTTGTCTTTTAGTTAAAATTACGATTAAGAATTTCATAAGAACCAAGAAATGAAATGTACTATTCGAAATCGTTTCCCTAAATATTGAGGGACCCAAAGCAAAAGCTTTTCATTCGCATAGTGATAAAAAATAATAAATGTATAACAAGTCAGCTCCAACATATCTCCAACACACTCACATGGGGTGTGAAGTCTACACGCACTTCTTAGAATAAACAATAATTATAGCTAAAACATTTGTCCTTTAATTTTGGTATATATTATTTTATCACAGTAATCTTATACAAATAATTTTCTTGAACCTTCACAACAAATAGGAGTATTTTATTAGGTGGATGACAGAACAGAATGATGAATTTTGTTTCAGGATATCCTAACAAGTCAATTTCCACGTGCATGTGATGCACATTGATGTCCTATCTTATATAGTCAAACAAGCATAATTTAAATACAACCTTGCCTTCCATGCTTAAAAAACAGAAAGAGACTAAAGGCATCCGGTCAGAGCTCGAAATATCCATAGAATTTTGTTGTAACATTATAACATATAGCAACATGCAGGGTGGTTGTTCATAAATTAAGAAAATCGAATTTTTACTCAATACCGTCTTTACTGAAGGGAAGCAAAAGTCAAACCATAAACATGGGGCTAAGACTGTAAGGGCAAGAGAACAATCGCACATAGAAAATTAAGAAACAAGCAATCGAGAAACACAAGACAACAATATACGTTGGTCCGACTTAAGCTAATCGCTTAATCGTCTTTCATATGGTACTGGCCATGGGAGTTTCGCTATGATGAATGAAAATCAAGATTACAATGGAGACTGCCCTAATGTTCCCTTTTATAGTTGCAAGGGAACACAACTACAGAAAACCGTAAAATCCACGGAAACGGGTCTTTTCTCACCTCTAACCGTCCGGACGGGATTTCCAGAAACTCTCCCGAGTTATGCTTCAAAACCATTGTCACTGGATTTTCCATCCGGACGGCGCTCAGTCCCATCTGGACGATATTTACAAAAGCCCCCCGGGGCCTCTGAAACTGGTTTTCACATCAACAAAGACAACCAAAACACCCAATAAACCACAAACCCAAAAGGCCAAAAAAGAAACCCCAAAAGCATTTCTGGAGCACAACAGCAGCTCATCATGCCAAACCAGCAAAACTACAGCATAGCAGCTGCAGCACATTTGGCCAGAAACAAGCCAAACAAAATAACTCACCCACCCACCTGCTGCAAATAAACCACAACACCAAAAAAAATCCTGAAACGTGGACTTACACCACACCTCCTGCTGCAAAAAATCTTTTCCTGTATTTTTTATTTGGGTTTTGTTATGAGTTGTAATTGGGTTGTTCAAATTGGATAGAAATTTGTCGGCTGATTTTTGGTTTGCATGTTCAACTATTTTTGTACTGGATGTTCAATTATTTTTGGACTGCGTATTCAACTATTTTTGGACTTGTTGGAACTTGTGGCTCATATGATTTGTATGAGAGGTACTCGTAAAAGGCCAGTGTTGAGCGGAGCGAGGCACTGACCCATCGCAGATTCAGCTGTTCGGGTTGGGCCCGAAGGTTTGGTGGGGTGCGGGGGGGCGTAGCTACGCCCCCGCGGTACGGTACGGCATTATAAGGGCGTGGTGGTATATATACTCTCTATTGTAAAACCCCTATGTACTCTGATCATCAATAAAAACAACTTCTCTCTCCGCTCCCGTGGACGTACCCGGTTTTGGGGAACCACGTATATTCCTGTGTTGATTCTTTACTGTTTATCTCGTATATCGTGTGCGTGTGTGCTTCGATTCTAACAGGAATTGATGTTTAAGCAGGGCTGGCCCTGATGTTTGGGTTGCCCGAGCCCAACTCCACGCTTGGTTGCCCACAAACTATTAAGTCATAAAAAATAGAAAGACATAAAAGTCAACAAAAAAAAAATCAACGAGACATTGTGCTTGTACCTTGAATCACATCAAAAAATTAAAATCAAAATATAACCCAGTTATATTGCTTTATAATTAGTACGATATCATTCGTAGAAAACAACTTCTCCTTGCATTTCTTGGGCAAATTCTTTAATTAAGTTGTTGTACTTTATCTTATACATGTACTCGTTTTCAATTGATCGTGATCATAAGTAATCCCGTTAATCTCTCGTGTTGACACAGTAGTCCGAAGGTAAGTTTTTATCGACTTCAACTAAGAAAAATTTCTTTCCGCCAAATAAGTAAACCTGTATATTCAACTAAATTTGATAAGTAACCATATACCGTTTGGAAAACACCATCTTCCCAATAAGATACTATAATCACACAATTGAGAAACACATTTGAAGGAAATTTAATTCTAGAAACTTAATGAAACTATGAAAAGAAGTACAAATCATCCTTTTTAGCAAAAAATCCTACTAAGGTTGAAATTAAGTGAGTAATATTTACCAATATAGACATTTTAACGTCTATACCAATTTATTGTAATCAAAAGGAATATGAAAGTAAAATAGTTTAACCAAAACATAAAAAGATTTATTACAATAAACTTTAATTTACCAAATAAACCGTTTAACTTTTAATAGTATAAATCACATGAAATTATGAAATTATAAAAGGGAAAAAAGTGGAGGCTTAATAAAAAAAATTGATGTTCAACGGAGAGAGAAATGAAGCTAACTCGTCCTATCCAAAGAGCAGGACCTTGTGAGGCAGTGGGACTCAGGCTCACTTGGAAGGATAAAAAAAAAAAAAAGGCAAGGGAATCTCCCAGGACTCGAACCTGCACATTCTCAAGGGGGAGGAGAGAATCTTTCCGTTGGGCCAAAAGCCCAATAGGATTTGCAATTTTATATATTTATTAAATAAATTACGGCTAATTTTTTTTTTTTTTTGGTTGCCCCGTGGTGGGGGGTTGCCCAAGCCCGGGGCTTGTTGGGCTCACCCCAGGGCCGGCTCTGTGTTTAAGAAAGGGTTAACTTGAAAATACTAGTACATGTATCTTGGGAAAAAACAAAGTTTGTTAAGAGTGCTTGAGTGACAACTTTGGGTCACATGTGGAGCCGCCCTTCCGCAAATGCACTAGCTTGTTCGTTTTGGTTCTTAAGAAGACAAAAACCATCCCGAATCAAGAAAAACTTTGGGTGTTGATAAGGTATGGCTACATACTGTCTGATTGCGCATCTCAGTCTTCCAAAACATGAACGGTCCAAATTACAAATAGAGAAATATGGGCTGTCCAAAAGTAACGCAGTCGAGCACCACGTAACCATACCTGCTCGGCACCCAATTTTTCCCATCGCTTCTCTCTTAACACGATTCTCAATTAATTTATTCTCCAATTATTACTCTCATTTATCTGTCTCGCCCCACTCATCACCTTAAAAACCTTCCACCAAACCAATAATACTCGCTAAAACGTGAGGGGAAAACTTGGTATGAGGTTGACCGCGTGCTAGCTTTTTCCCACTACAGAATAAGGCCAAAGTTAACGGTACGGAATGGACGTATGTGGGTGTGATTGGGTGTGGCCGCGCTGGTGGCGTATTGTCCAAGTCCAAGACATGTATGGATTATGGACATAACACGAGTGGGTTTCTTTTTTAAAAAAATTAAATTTTTTTATTTTATTTATCAGAGAAACATGCATTTCATATAAGATTTCAACAAAATACAGGAGAGAACCCTAACTACCAAATACAAGATAAGAGCACAAACCACCAAGGGTGTATAAAGGCTCTGAATTATCATACTGCACGAAGTAGACCAACACGAGGTGTCGGCATAGAGTTCGTCTAAGATTCAGTAGAAGAGCAACCCAAAAGGGAGCCCAACTCACCCCATTGACAGTAAATCGGATGAAATCTTCAGGTCACCAAAACCACCGGAAAACTGGAAAAACTAGCCCGGAAACAAACCAAACAACAGAGAAAATAAAGCTATCAACTAAAATCAGCAGATCTAAACCCAAATGGACTGAGCTGCCCGGAAACCCCTCACCGAGTTGAGTCGAGTCAACCGAGTTACACTGAGTTAGGATGAGTTAATTATTGCCCACCACCAATACCCACCGGATCTGGGGAAGCCAGACCGGTTCCACGGGCCGAGCGAGAGCCGCCGGCAAAAACCCCTCTACTCCGCCCCTCCTTATTAATTCTTTTCTTAGTTTTTGTATTGGGTAGTTATGCGTCATTTTTCGTAGAGTATATCTTGACGAGTGGAATTAAAAAGTAAAAATTTATATTCAAAATTGCAATTTATTGATAAGTACAAAATAATTCAAAACAAATTAATTTTTGAATTATTTTTGTCTTTATTCCAAAAAAATGTATTGAGCAAAACCAACAAATTAAAAAATTAATGCAAAACCAACAAATTAAAAAAAAATGAATAAAGAAGACGGCAATCCATAAGGATTATTTAGCCAAACTCGTAATTATTCTATCGTCTTTGGGCACCGTCACATGCTATCCCAATGCCTTTTTGCACCACATATTCTTATAGGGTCTATTATACACTTAGTACTGGCCCAGGTGACCATGGAATATTTTTGAGTAAATTTTGCTAACCTCCCTTGAGGTTTCTGACAATTTTAAAGACCTTTCTGAAATTACACTGTTCTTCCGTGCTTTTGAAACTATTGCTAAGATTCCCCAGTTTGTCAACTCATACACTAACAATGTTAAGTTACTAGTTCTCGTGCTGGCTTGTTGGCTAATGAGCGATTAAGGTTGAAGCCGCAGGTCATGGGTTCAAGGACTGGTAGAGGGAGGGAGAGGAACGAGGTTAAGTTTAGCTCTTAAAAGACAAAAATACCTTCAAAATACATTATGTTCCCTTTTTTTTTTTTGTTTAATCCTCATCTCTATTCAACTTAATTTAATAAAAAAATTATAAGTATTTTGTTTTATCAATAAAATATATAATTCTATCACGTGACACAATCCTTTCTAATTTTTCTTAAGAGATCATGATTTAAGTGTTTCGATGAGGGATTTACAAAATAATCCTATACCGAAATTTTTGAAGCTTTGGTCATAATTTTGTACTTTTTAAAATCCTATCATCACGACAATTAAATTATTAAAAATAGTTTGATGTAAAATTAATAAAACTTCTGTAAAAATAAAAATAAATAACAAATAAACTAGGCTAAATTACCCCTAACTCAACAAATGAAACAATAACCAAGGGTTTGTAGCCTAGCAGTTATCTCTTAGTTCTCCCACAAGCGAGACCAGGGTTCGAGCCTCGACGGAGGCGTTTGAGGTTTAGGGCTATAGATAGCTTCTAGACCCCCTCTGCACTAACTCACTAACTCCCCCCGCTAATGTATATGGAATGGCCAAAAAAAACGAATGAAACAATACTTAATATTTGTAAGTAAATAAAATAGAACTAGAGATTACAATAAAATCAAAAGACTTGGATCCTAATGTATCTTGAAGGGCATTTTTATCTTTTAAGAGCTAAATGTAATGCCGTTAGTGATTTAATTAACGGAATGAGAAATCGTAGTAGTAATAGTTTGAAAAGCAAAGGAGAACAGCATAATTTCAAAAACCTCACCTCAAGGGAGGTCTCTGAAATTGTAAAAAAACTGAGGGTAGGTCAGTCAAATTAACCCAATATTTTTTCGATTACACACATGCATAAGTCAGTCCTACGTGTAAGTTTTAACTGTCGGTCACATTTTATTTTATTGACGTCATTCAACCCTCCAATCATTGTTTGCTACAGTTTCAGATTGTAGCTTTCAGAGGAGAGTGGAGACCATTTTACTTGCACATTGTGTACGTCGTGGTGGGGTTTTTAATTTTGACTTTAATACTCGAGGAGGGGACTGAATAATTTTGCCATACAACGGTGCGACATTAATATCGAATGAAAAAGTTTAAAATGACTACTGCGTATATAATAATGCTTGTTGTGGATCCATTTGGCATGCATCTAGTATAATACAAAAAGAAAAAAAAAGACGAAAAAACATCGAAGCATAACAACATGTAACATCAACGGCCGTCTCATCATATTTTTATGTTATGAGAATGCAATCGTACGTTAATATAGTCGATCCTGAGATTTTTGAAGGCCTATGCAAGTTTTAACATTGGGGCCTCTTAACATTTGCGTATATATTAGTATTTGTTTGAGATGAATTAGAGTAATGCCTCATGGTCAATTGGTGTTTCACTAAAAATAACATTTACTACCTTGAGGTCGTGATTTCCAGTCTTGGTGCGAGCAGTAGATTACCATTTTTTATACATTTTCAAAAAATATATTGGTGTCAAAAAAAGAAAATGGGAAGGATTCGAATAGAAGACCTGTTGGATGTAGGCTCAAAGATCTTACCACCGAAGCACAGTAAACCTTGATTGCATTCTACCGACATATATAACATTAAATAAAATTTACAATTTGGGACAAAAAATTGGGGCCATAAGCGATGGTCTGGTAAGCTCAAGGCCGGCCCTGTTAGATAATTTCTTTTTTTAAAGTTTTTAAAAGATAAGTATTTTTTTCCTAAAAGATCTTGAGAATATTTGCATAACAAATCTAGTCCCATATCTCTCCTCACTTGGGTAGTTTATTCAAGTTGAGATTATATTATTTTGTGAAGTAGTATCTTTAGACACGAAGATCCGCTAGCTTGTGATAAATTATAGCAACTCTTCTTTTCACTAATTAAAAAAAATTTACAATAGCAATTAAATTTTGTCTTGTTGACAAGAGTATCAATAGACAAAAGTGAAGTATCTATACTGGCTTTGAACAAAAACGAATGTGGCCTTTACTTTGAGTCCTTATATATTTCATTAGTGTTATCGAAATTTCAAATCTTGGTGACAATCCATTAAAAGAAAAATGCATTAGAGGTCTCAAATAAACAAGGTGCTAAAAATCCCAAATCAGAGAAAAATGCATGTTAATGATATGTTCAATGCAAGTAATTAATTTTACTCTTTTTTTAGTTTCTTTTACTGTCAATCAGAGGCGAACAAGGGTGGGCAGGGGTGTTTGGCACCTGCTCTCCCCCTAATTTTTTTTCATATCTTTTTATTATACTTTTAGATTTTCTTGTAAATTTATTGAAGAGTGATCCCTGCAAATAAAACGAAATATGCAATCTTGCGTCCGCCAATGTTGTCAATAAGACATGAAGGGCCTGGCCCGGCTTTAATTTCTTTTCTTTTGACCGGCCCTTAAACGTTAGGTCGACCCTATAAACTCTCAGTATCTAGATTTTTCTCTCGATGTATATGGAGGTTTAACTTCAACGTGAAAAAACCCTCATTTTCTAAAAATGACATCTTTTCAACTAATTCATCTCTTTGGCGTGTGAATCTAACTTTGAAAATAATCACCATTATTCATCATTTGGAGGGAGACTTAGCATGTAAAAGTGGTATCCAATTGGAACATTTCTAACTAAATTAATGTCTTATGGGTAGCTTTCAATTTACATTTATATCTACAAGATAAGGTATTACTGACCATGACACTCCAAAAAAGAAAAAGGCAAATTACACAATGTTATAGGAGAAAAAACTTGTGTGTAAATAGGGTACAGGGACCGTAGTGTCCGAAAGTGCATCTCGGCTGTCCATAAGTGCCCAGATTTCTCCCTCCCTCTCCCTCTCTCTGTCTCTCTCTCTCACTCCGTTTTCTATCTCTCTAAAATCCGCTTTTGGATGACCTATACGCATTGAGTACTGCGACGAGCGGCGTATTACCTAGCCGACACTCAAGTTTTTCTCATAAAATAAACCTTTTTCCCTTTTTGGGGATTTGAAATTTTTAATGGAATCTTAAGGGTAACCCCATTATCGTAAGAGTCACTTTATTTAGGGACCCCACATTTTTCATATCAGTGTCGGTCGATTTTTAAAATCATTTTTTGTTTAAAATCCACTTGCAAATTAGTGGGTGCGTAATGTGGCTGCCAAGTGAAGTTTGAAAACTATTTGCTCTGCATCTACTAATGACCACGTTCCCTCGGCAATTTCTGTGTGTTTTATTTGTGCAATATATTTAGAGTTCAAATCTCCAAAATAAAGTGACTCTTACGATAATGGGGTTACCCTTAAGATTCCATTAAAAATTTCAAATCTCCAAAAAGGGAAAAAGGTGTACTTTATGAGAAAAATTTGAGTGCCGACTAGGTAATATATATATATATATATACACCAATTATCCTGTCAAGGATCCCGGATCGAAGGATTTTGGGTGTTTTTAAGGGTTTAAAACATGTTTTTGCATGATCCGAACCGTCCAATGTTTTTAAAACATGTTTTCCAAGGTCCCTACGAGAAATCATTGAAAAAAATACCGGGAAGGGCTTGATCCGAGCAGTTTTTCACAAAAACTGTACATATACAGTTTTATGAAAAAATGCTCAGATCAAGCCCTTCCCGGTATTTGTTTTCGATGATTTCTCGCGTGGACCTTGGAAAACACGTTGTAAACACATTGGACGATTCGGATCGTCAAAATAATATTGGGAAGGTGGAGTCCCGGATCCGGGACTCCCGGACTAGATAACTCCTCTATATATATATATATATATATATTCCACCTCCTCGGCTTTGACTGACACTATCCCGAACCACAACTAAATCCGAGTGAGTATGGGCCATTAGTATGGGAGAATTTATACAAAGCTCTTACTATTTCATACTATACGATGTTTAAATTCGGCCTACTTAATAGTTCGCTCGCGTTGATATAGTTTAATGCTTGTGTTTGGTTTAGGTTTTTTTCAATAATGAAAATTAATTCTCTTGTATATGTAGAGCTTATAGACCCTCTTGAATGAATGATAGAAGTTGGTTAACAAAAAATTTAGTGCAATTTAATGACCATCAATTTCTAATTTTAATTATCAACTACTATTAGACAAATGAAATGGTCCAAACTCCAAACCCATGTCCAGTGTGCTGAATTTGAGGTGGACAGAATACGTAGGACTCATGCAGTGACAGGTTTGGAATTGTTAGGCACGTGACTATTTGTTGTATTTAAACCAACCAAACTAAATTAAGGCACTGTTTGGGACATTTAATAAGGAAACGGGACTCCGCACTGTCTTGTAGTGCGTCCTATAGTGCACATTCGGATTGTTCGAAAGTGTTTTGAACTGTCAGGAGAGTTTTGTTATAATTCCAACCGTTGATTATTGATACGGACTGTCCGGATGTACAATATAGGGCAGTGCGCTAGACGACCCCGTGGAATTGATATAAGTTCATGGAACGTGGAGTATTTTGATGTATTTAAACCAAACCAAACCAAACCAAACTAAATTAAGGCTCCGTTTGGGACATTTAATAAGGAAACGGGACTTTTGTGCACTGCCTTGTAGTGCATCATCCTATAATGCGCATTCATACCGTCCAAAAGTATATTGAACTGTCGGAGAATTTTGTTAAAATTCGGACTGTTGATTACCGGGACGGACGATCCGGATGTACACTACAAGGTAGTGCGCTATATGACCCCATCTCCCATTTAATAATATGGACTATCTCACTCTTGTAGTATAAAGTTTGGAAAAAGCCTACCTCATTACTTTATGAGCTTATCTCTTAATAATAGTAATCAATTAAGTGCGTATATTATTAAGTATTATGGTTGAGCATTATTAGCTGTATGTATAAATTTATAATGTATTGTTTTCTCACTTATAAGTAAGTTTACACGTTTATAGAATTGCTCTCACCTTCTCTCTCCTCTCTCATCATATTTTCTAGAGAGAGAGAGAGAGAGATATCTTAAAACCCAATCCAGTTCTATGCAAAAAAGCAGCAGTACCAGATTTGCGTAAAAACCACTTGATTAGCTTCACTCTCTCTCTCTCTCTCTCATATGACTTCAACTTGAAGTCTGATTCTCTCTAACTCCCTTTAAATCACCCAAATAAAATTCCAACATTTTTCACATAAACTACTTATATATTGCCATATCGAATTACTTGGGTAATCTTAGATTATTCGATCATCAATGGGACGCCAATCCTGTAATGCGAAGCCAAAGCTAAGGAAAGGTTTGTGGTCACCTGAAGAAGATGAAAAATTGTTCAATCACATTACTAGATTCGGTGTCGGTTGCTGGAGTTCAGTTCCTAAATTAGCCGGTAATTATTAATTAAATTTACTACTACTTTTTTTTTCCGGTTTTATTGCTTTAGAATTTGTTCTCAGATTTTTTTTCTGTTTTTTTTGTTTTTGTTTTTGTTTTTGTTTTGATTAATGCAGGTTTACAGAGGTGTGGAAAGAGTTGTAGATTGAGGTGGATAAACTACTTGAGGCCTGACCTGAAGAGAGGAATGTTTTCACAACAAGAGGAGGATCTCATACTTAGTCTACATGAAGCCCTTGGTAACAGGTAGATGTGAAACGGTCCTTTCGAGGACATCCGATAAAATTGGAACGATACAGAGAGAGAATAGATGAAAATTAGCAACCTTTTTTACAAGCTTTGAAATGGGTAGCTGAAAAATTACTATCTTGGTTTTACATTGTGAAATGGGTATCTGAAAATTACTAGTATTTTTGTCTGCAAATCTTCAATTGGGTATCTACAAGTTAGAAAGTTTTGCTACAATTTCTGAAACTTGTGTGTCTTGAAGTTAGAATTTTTGTTACAGGTTTCGAAATGAGTGCTAAGAATTAGAATCTTTCTTTGATATTTTTGAAATGGGTATCTGAAAATTGCTATCTTTTTTGCAAATTTTGAAAAGGGTAACTACAAGTTAGAATCTTTTTTTTTAGTACAGTATATAATTTCTAAAATGTGTGTCTAAAAATCTTACCTTTGTTGCAAATTTTGAAGTGGGTATCTGAAAGTTGCGACTTTTGTTAAGTTTTGTGAAATGGATATCGAAAATTAAAATCTTTAATACAATTTCTATTAGAATCTTCGTCTCAAATATTGAAAATGGATATTTCTGAAAAATTGCAGGTGGGCACAAATAGCAGCACAACTACCAGGAAGAACAGACAATGAGATAAAGAATTTTTGGAACTCTTTTTTGAAGAAGAAACTAATGAAACAGGGGATTGATCCAAACACCCACAAGCCGATGATAACCGACGCCGAAGAGAGAAATGGCAAAAATATTACAGAAAAATCAACAATGGGATCTCCAGATTTGAAAAGGATTCCAACTTCTGAAATCCATTTTAACAATGCAAGTTACTATCAAGGTGGACTGGCTGAAGCTTCAGGAGAGCAATTCGAAAGCAAACCCATATTTGATCATCAATTGCTATATGAATTCCAAGGAAGTTTCAATCCAATTGGGTACAATTATCATCAAAATCCAAGACCTTATGATCAAACCCATATGGAGGTAAACGAAAATCCCCTGTTTGGATTCTCATCAATGCCAAATCTAATGAGTTTCGATCACGGGAACGCGACGGAGACGGATTTTTCTGGGAATTCGACGCCGCAAATGAGTTCGGTTTTCTTCAATGGAGGGAGAGAAATCAGTTCGAGTAGTAGTTCCAATGTGAATAATATGGTGGAAAATGCAGGATTTTCGTGGGGCACCGACAAGTTAGAATCTGTGTTTGAGAGCCAAATGAATGAGATGAACAAGTCTGAAGAAGAAATGAAAGCAAGTGCTTGGGCTGATGATTTTAGTGCCTCCTATCCAATGGCATCACTATCAGAAGCTGTTTTCCAGGAATTGTGAAGTGTAAATTCTTTGTTTGTTTGGTTTTTTTTTTTCTTTTTTTTTTACCTCTCTACGAACAGAAACACACGTACGGACGTTGATAGTACAGGAAAGTCCTGGTAAAGGTTTAAGGTGAGCATCTCTTCCATTTGCTATTGGTTTTGTTGGGTTTCTCCGGAATAAGATTGTTGATACTGATATGGAAAAGTTTGTTTCTAGAGTTGAAATGAAGTCTTTGCAGTTGTACGAGTGGAACTGGTTTGTTCATGGTCTATACGAAAATGTTACGATACTCGAAAACTTTTCCCGAGTGGAACTGGTTTGTTTCATGGTCTATACGAAAATGTTACGATACTGGAAATGTTTTCCGGAAACCGTCGAGGAAAGAGAAATAAAGGGTCCAGATTCATATGTAGTCCTGGGGGCTCTTGACGGCCACTTTCTGGTCCTCCTCTAGTCTATAGTCTCTATTCATTGTGATACTGCACACAATAATGATACTAATTTTGACAGCCACTTTTGGGGGGGTCTTTTCTCACTTATCCTTTTGAGTGATTGTTCTTGGGAGTTCTATTGGCCATGTTCGGTTAATAGGTTTAGTTTTGTTTTGTTGACATCATCATTTTCTTCATTTCTTTCTCTATTTCTCTCCACTCATTACACCTTTTGACATCATCAAAACTAAACTAAACTATCAAACGAACAGGGCCATTACTTTTTTGATAATAGGATATCCAGGTTTGTTTACGGACACCTCGATAAATTTCGGGACTCTTAAGTTAACGACTAAGTAAAACCTCTAGTGACCCCAAGGTATGAAATGTTTGACCACCGTTCGGATTCAAACATGCGAAGTCAAAGAGGATAAACACTTATTGTTTTCTAATATTTACTTGATATTACCCGGATATCAGAGCCAACTTGAGTGATTAGGGAGAGCATGGAGGGCACCACACAATTCTCTCTTTCCAAAAGAGCAAGTGGCTTACGTGATGCGTAAAACTTCACCTAGCTTTTTCCGATTTCAGAAAGTTTTAAAGGTACCCAACTTCTTTTCTTCCATCTCCAGTGATTGGAGCCAATTTCTGGAAGTCATTTTCGGCTCCTACTTTGTAATTTTGCCAAATTTTGACAAAACTACTACGATGGTAACAAAGCCATTTTTTTGGCCAACTAGATACAATTGAATCACTCCCACATCATAGCCATAAAATCACTTTCAATCCCAGCCATTGGAAGAAATAGCCATTGGAAGAAATGGCCAGGGCCCTTTTACTTGCCAAATTTGGCCGAAGAGATGGGCGGAGCCATTTTTTTGGCTCCTGTTTTGGCCTACCACTAGAGATGTGCAGGATGGCCTTGAAGCTATTTTTTGGCTTTGACCGGAAGTTTGGCTTAGCCTTTGGAGATACTCTTGTTGTCCCAACATATTTTACATATTTTAAACACCTTTTAACCAAGGGAGACCAGGGTTCGAGCCTCAGGAGAGGCGTTTGGAATTTAGGGCTATGGATAGCTCTAGACTCCCTCTGGACTAACTCATTATATCGAATGACAAAAAAAAAACACCTTTTCAAAGTTTTTAAACTTGCAGGATATATTGACTAGGTTTGGATGAATCCGGGAGGCAACATGAAAAATGTATGGTCATCCCATCTGGAAGCACATTTCATGTATCATCAGTGAAGAAGCCCCGTTCCACTAAGTGCACTCTTGGGTATTTTCGCTTTTTACGCTTTACGATACTGATCATTTTCCTCAAATACGTTAATTAAAAAATCTCAAAAAATTAAAAAACAAAAAAACCAGCTTGGTGGAATGACAAAACAGCTTGATATTGACAACCTTATTCATATAGATGGGGGAGTAACCATGAGGATCTACAGTAGTAAATTAAAGTACATTATCCAAAACAAGAGCATACTCTGGCTATACATTCATGACCACCACACACAGACACTATACCCTACAACCACAACAATACAATGCCTGATTTTACATCCCGGGTTAATGTCCATCTGCACCGTATACGTGCAAGTACGCATTAAACAGTTATCAGCACATCGTGGGTTTCCCCAGTTTTTTTTTTTTGGACAACTTGTAGAGTCCAGACCAACTTGCACACACCTCATCTACTCGTTGGGGACCCATTCCACTGTCCACTAGTGGTTTTTCTAGCTGCAAAGAAAATCCCATCCAGAATCTTGTATGTGAATCGGTGACGACACTAATGAAGGTGCCTTTGACAATTCAAATAAATGCTGCAATGGAAATATCTGAAAATTAGGACCAAAACTATTACTTAAGGACCACTAAATGTGTACAAGAGTCCTCTAAATAAAGATGAGCCATAAAAATGTAAGGCCACAAACAACCTGCCATGTTTATGGAGTGTTATCTCCTGTACTTCAAATCACCTCGTTATGACGCTACTCACCCCACCAGTTGTTGAAACTGATGTATTACCATAAACCCGGTAAAGAATGCACTCTGGCCCTGACCCAAATTAATCAGTTATACTATAGGACGACCCTAAAATGTGTGGGGCAAAGACCTTGTTTTGTTGCCATCCATCGTACATCATCGAGTCATGCATTTTGTTGTCATTCCGAAAGAAATTTTCTGAGGACTTGTGACTTAAACCTACCAAAACTCACAAGCAATTTTCAACTTTAAAATCTACTTGTGGAGAAGTGGCACATATAGAACCCCGGACCACAACCACTCGTGGTAGTATGGTACCTGGTACCAAGGCTACAAAAAATTATGAAGAGCCAAAACTAGTATGCCCCGAACAGCATCTAGGAACATAGCTTAGTTATTGTGCTAAAAAGGACTAAAGAACCCTAAAAGGGCTCCAAATTGCTGGCAATATCATTCATTCGCTCGATGAAAGATGACAGCTACTGTTTCTATCACCACGTTGGGATTAGTGGTAATCATCTAATAGGAGCCAACCTAGGAAGACTTGTTTGTCCAAAATTGGGTCCTCATTGGTTTCTGACGGCATGTAAATCTTTGGCTCAAGAAATATACATGCCTGCACCCAGTCCCACAGACATAAATTCTGGCAAAAAAATTCTATTGTCTAATCACGCAGAAGTGATGGAGACAAATACTAATTAAGGTCGCTACACAAAGTAAATCAGCATTCAAATTTTGATTAAAATCTATTGGAACTCAAATGAAAGACACTAGGTCAAAGGAAGCCCTTTCGCTTTAAGCTGCTCTCAACCTACGATACAAAAGCCAAGCATTAGAGAGAGTTGAAAGAGCCCTGTAACATAAAGTGACAAGCACCAGAAGAAAAAAGGGAATATCTAACTAGTGAAAGAGCAGATCAAAAAAAAAAAACTAGTGAAAGAGAACGGAAATGGTATCATGGTCACCTTTCCTGTTGTAAACATAATTACTGTGCAAAAGAAGTCTAAGAATCCTTAAATTCTTTAACTTGCAAAGATTTGTCCCAGTCAACATTAATTTTCACTTAAAGAACTGCACTATCATTCATTTGGTACTGTTTCTATCATCACGTTGATAAAAGTGGTTAACATTTAGTAGTGTGCCAATTTCTTGGCCACCTAGGAAAGCTAGCTTGGCAAAAATTAGGTCTTCATTGGATTCAGACACAGCATGTAAACTTGCAAAATTGAATTGTCTAATCCATGTAGAAGTGATGGAGACATAACAAATCAAGGAAAGTACGCAACGTAAATCAGAAATCAATGGGAGACTTGAACTTGTTGCTTACGATAAGATACGATAAGATGCCGACCGAAAAAGTAACCTTTTTTTTAGTTGCTCCCGACCTACAATTTAGAATAGGCAAGCATTAGATACTGGACAGTTAAAGAGTCACGAGAGCATCAACTGCACTGAAAATGTTGACATATCCAGAGCTTCCAATACAATGCACCTTATCTTAATAGTCAACATGCAAATATCGGTCGTACAGCATGCACAAAACTCCCTCTTCTAGCAGGGTCCATGATCCTAAGTCTAGGTGAAATAGAGCTAGGTTCTAATGGCATCATCAGCAGTTCAGCAAAGCACTACAAAACCAAGCATTTGATCACAGATGCTCCTCCGAAACTGAAGTTTCCCGCATTGGGTAACTACAAATAATGGCCTCGAAACAAAAATAAAAAGATACAGGACTTAATTATGCATCCTCAGAGTGTTTCTTCATTTGAAAGAATATGGATTGTCAGCAGTTTGAGAGGAAACTGCACGCTGCGCAGTTGAGCAATTTTTGGCCCGATGATAGGTCCGATTCAATGTCAGAATCATTCATCTTGTAGAGGTCTTCAAGAGCTTCAAACACACCAAAAACCATATTGATTGGATTTTGATCAGTAAGCAATCAGTTTACATTTATTAAAGAAAAACTGCTTTTAAAAGAAATCCGATCAGTATAATTTTTGCCATGATTAAAGTTCTCAACAAGCTCTACAACATGGCCGATTCAAGATCATTGAGTTGGAGCCTTCATTGGCCAAAAATTGCTCAACTGCGCCGTGTGCAGTTTCTACCAAAACTGCTGACGTCCATCTTCTTTCCCAATAACAATTACCCTAGCAAACCAGCAATCACCTGCCAAACACTTCTTTGCATCCAGAAACAATTGATTGACAGCTAGGTTTCCCAAACATTCAGCTAGTACTCCATTTCTTGGTCCGATCATGTTAGAGTGAGACCATAAGATAAAAATTGCGTCATTTCAACCGCACATTCCCTACTTGTATAAGAACCCTTAATATGAATTGGACACATAAGGGGCGCTGATTGACAAAGACAAATCACTTGAATGCAGCAAGACAACTTCCAGAGAGGTAGTGAGACTTGAGAAAGAGCAAAACAAATAAGAACGAACAAAAAGATAATAATAAATTCCAGGCTCCAGATTTTGGCAAACTAAAAGCTAATACCATGTAATCAAAAGGTATAAGCATCTCCCCCGCAGATTCACTATCATCCGTTTATCTGTACGCCATTTTTGGCAATAAATAGTAAACAAAAGCTGCTGCAAACATCTTGAGCAAATTCCCTCCATAAAAATAAAAAGCTATAAGCACTCCTCATAAGCTGCAGCACAAACAAAGAACATAGCACTGGCCGCTTGATAAAAAAATGAACAATTTAGCATAAGAAATTTGTCCTCTAGATAAGAACTTTTCTACTTCTTTTTTACTTTTTCCACCTTTTCTTTGGCAAGTATTTAGATACTGCTCTTCAATGCACTTGCCTCCAAACCAAAAATGAAGTTCAAAGCCCGAAAATACCTTGTATTCAATATATCAGGCATGCATCTATAAGAAACCAAATAATATGCGTAATTATTGCTACTCAATGCTATTTACTGGAAGTGTCAAAACAGTTACCAACCAGAAACTGCATTTGGGATATCCTGCACATCATACTACATTACATGAATGCACATCACTTCCGATATTTCTTGACATGTACACACATTGAAGAAACAAGCATATGTCGAAGTGGAACATTATCAAATTTTAATCTGTGGACTGAAATTATAACAGTATAGAGAAACTCATGAGTTTGTGTTCACTACGTCAATTTGGCCATCCAGAGTAATTACAGACCCAGTAGATTTCCAGATCGGGAGCTGTTCAGAAAGTAGTGGCAATATTTACGTTAGCAATGTTAGGTCGTGTACAAATTAGAAAGAGTAGTTATCCAGAATCATTACGCAGATCCACAAAAATTCAATACATACGAGCAGGATTTCCAATTCGATCCTTTGATCAAAGTATCATAAACAAGGATAATATTAAAAGGAATACAAGCATATTTGTCAAATGGATTCAAATGCCAGAAGAAAAATTCCAACTCCAGCCAGTCCACATCCTCTATTATTCCAAAAGCATAATTTTTGTTGTGCTTTTTTTTTTTTTTTTTGATAAGCTAAAAATTTACTAATCACCGTAAAGGGGAGACGATTACAATGATTAAAGGGAAGCGAGCAAAGGCATCACAACCAAAACCATACATCCCAACTAGGTTGGCACCCATGGATTGGACAATCATATGCCGCTCAATACCCAAAACAAAGAAGGATGGCAAGATGCCAGCCATCGAAATTACAGAAATAAAAACCGAGAAACATCATAAGACCATTCAGTTACAGATCTAAGCTACTGTAACATTCTTGCAGAAGATGATAACGAAAGAAACCTCCAGAAACTTTTCCAGAAATCTAAGACTGAGAAAATGGGGCAGGCCACGATGATCAAAGACTTCATCCTTTCAAAACCGAGATGTATTCAACACTTCACCAAGCCTCAATCTTTGAATACTATCTTAGCTGCCTTCATCCTTTCAAAACCATAATTTTCGTTGTGTTGATGCGTTATTTCATGTTCGTGAAGACATGAGACACGAATTCTTTGCTGTAAGCCTGTAACACAGTTTCACAAGTATCTGCACTGCTCTAATGCTTAACTGGTACATTGATGTCTCCAGAGTACAAATCTATATGTGGCACGTCAATTTGGATCCCAAGAGGACTAAAGCACGGGCAGTGCCAAGGCTATATAGCTCAAGCAAGGGATCGCTCAGATCCAACCCGTCCCCTCCCCGAATGGGTAGGGGATTCGGGGAAATTTTTGGGGATCAGATAGGATATGGGGAATCTTTTTTTAAAAATTTTGGGGATTGGGTAGGGGATGGTATAGTCAGTCCCCTCCCCGTTCCCCTCCCCGCATCCCTGTTCACATATATAGGTATATTATATTATAAGTTCTTTTTTCTTTCTTAATGATTTAGTTGGAGCTATTGATGCTCATTGTTTTGGTTGTTTGACTCTGCCCTAGCAAAGACTATAGCTTGGTTTGAGTCATGTTGGTGTCTAGTTGGTTGCATAAGGAAGGTTTTCTCCTTTACTTTTGTTTTATGTGGCTATGAAATTTTAATCTACCCAGAAACCCAAAAAAAAAAAGATGAACAAGAGCAGCAGTAGCAAGAGTTTCAAC
This sequence comes from Gaultheria prostrata, assembly GCA_036023075.1. Classification (NCBI taxonomy): domain Eukaryota; kingdom Viridiplantae; phylum Streptophyta; class Magnoliopsida; order Ericales; family Ericaceae; genus Gaultheria; species Gaultheria prostrata. The sequence goes on along the minus strand of JAXBDA010002997.1, from coordinate 10,654 downwards.
AGATTTGAGGACATTTCAATAGATTCTTCTTCTTTTTTGCACGAAAAAAAAATTTCATTAATCATCGAAGAGGTTACAATGACTAATTTCAATAGATTCTTTTTGTGTGTTATCCTGGGCTATTTTGTGTGTTATTCCTAGGCTATGTTTTGAACTAAATATGTTACCTTTGTCTTGATAGTTTTAGAGAAGAAACTGAATTGTATTATTCTGAATGATAAAATTACAATGCTCATAGAGCTCTTAAATAGAAAACCTAGACTAGAAAATCTCACCTACCAGATCTCTACCTACCAAATCATGCCTAATATAAAGATACACAATCATTCCTAATATGAATTATACACATGATACACATTATATTCACATGTCTATGTTCATGCTCACTTTTTACTTTCCTTTATGTTTACTTATTCTTCAATAAGCACAAACAGAGTTGTTTGTATCTGAGTACCTACGTTTTAATTATCTTTGGGAACCACTTTTGTCATTAGTTTTGGATTTTAATACAACTTCTTTGGTATTCACTTGAATAATTTGAGTGAACTTTTGGATCCCCGATTCCCCGTGGGAACCCCCTCCCCCGCATTGGGGCGGGGATGGAGGTTAAAAAAAAATCCCCTATGGAGATTGGGGAGGGGATGGGGATTGATATGGGTTTGGGGATTGGGGATGGAAGTAGTGGTATCCACCCCGTACTCTCCCCATGTCCATCCCTAGCTCAAGGCCTATGAGCTTGTTTAGGCATTAGAAGATGTATTTTTTGCATCCTTGCATTGATAGTGGGGATTACGAAACTATACAAACAACACAATAATACTAAGCATGCAATCACCAATTGATAGGGGTATGGGCAGGAGAAGACTAGAGATAGACCTAACCTTCGGCAATATATAAGACTGAAATAGCGACCCCCAAAATGAACAGCCCATCTTAGCTTTCTAATCTTCTTGGTTACTCAGCAATTAACTTAGCATAGGCACAAAATATAAGTTGTCCATGCAAAACAGGCAAAGACCCGTAAATATAAATTCATATAACTAACTGGAATTCCAACCAAAATGCCGTGTATTCAGCATTACTTATTTCACATTTTTATTTCCTTGAGGGTAATAGCTATTAATGACATCAACTCATAAATAAGGGACCTTTGATACGTCTGCACATGAAAATCTAGAGCGAGAGCCAAGGAAGGATGCCGAAAACTTAGATAGAAACAAGATGTTGGTGTTGCTTAGCATCACTGAGAACAGTTCAACATATTTTCCAACCATTACCACATCTCCGTTAACTCGAATACATTTACTTGAATGATGAATTGGTCAAATGAACAGATCATCTTCTCTGCCATGCGACCTCAGTTTCCTTGTGCATACAACATCAGTCTCTACCATATACATTAGGATGCCAAGATAAAATCCATCTGACCGACCTGTTTAGCCTTCTCATACCACGGCATTTATGGTGCAAAAGCCTGCCTTTGAGTGTGAACTCCAGCCTGATAGAGAGTAAGGCGGTTTATAGCCTTGGCAAACAATTCTCTCTTATCAGGATGTTGAGTCCCCACAGAACGAGCTGCACCCTCAATGACACTGAGTGCTCTTGCTTGTTCAAGAGCCTTGCTGTTACCAACATTCAAGGCGAGGAAGCAAAGCAATGCAAGTTCATTCACTTGATCACGACCACTGATCCTTATCAAATTCATTAGCCGTGGGACACCATCAGCGTCGATAATTGCATTAGAGTGCTCCAAGCAATTAAAGTTGTCTGGACACGCAAATTTACCAAGGGCAATAGCAGCTTCAGAGGCCACATCTATGTTTCGATGGCCTAGTTGTGCAACCAAAGGGCCAATTATCCGACTTTCTTTCGCAGGGAAAGATCGCGCTAAAGACCCAAGAGATCTTATAGCAGGAATTAGCAATGTCAGACTGCTTTCTTCGTTTACCACTCTCAATATCTGTTCCAACACCGCTTTTGCAGCTGGAGAGGTGGGCTTGAAAGCAGCTCGCCTAAGGTCAGTATTTGACTCTGCTACAGCAGCTAACTCCATCACTGCCATCAAACAGTTACTCTGCAATTCCCCTCTTTCCTTCTCAATGAGCTTGGCCAAAACAAGCAGACCTTTCGTTTCAGTTATCTTTCTGCTATTTAACAAACTCCCCCTACAGAGTTTCCACAAAGCCTTTGCACAACTAATCTTGAGGTCGAGTTTCAACTCGGGTGACTCAACCCCCCTCTCCTTCTTATGCAAAGATGACGAAGAACTCGAATGGGGGATGTGATTAAACGAGTCCCTAGCCAATTCCTTGTTGATCTGAACAAGAGAGTGTAAACTAGGCTTACCTGGCTGAAGCTTAGGAATAGGATCATCCAACACAGTATCTATAGACAACAATGTCACCAAAGGCCTAGTAACATTCTCTCTCCCAAACTCCTCCTGCACCATCGGGTCCATCTCCACCATCTTCGCCACCAAATTTGCCACCGCAACCTGAACCTGTTGTGGATTAAAAGAACAAAGTTAATCCTCTCTCTCTCTCTCTCTCTCTCTCTCTCTCTCTCTCTCTCTCTCTCTTGGCTTAAGCATTCAAATTAGCTAGTGGTCAACAATATAATATGGCATCAGAGCGAAAAGATCATCAACTCGAATCCCACCATCTGCCATGGAATTAAAAACAATTGCACGTGTTTGGCCCGTTGTTTCCTACGAGTCAGAGAGTACATGTAAGCACTTCTGATTTCTAACCAATATGAGAGAGTTGAGTCTCTACCAAGCTACAATGGTAGTTTGTGAATTCGCCTTGCTCATAAAGATGTTATGAAAGAAATATGTCTTGACATCTTGTAATGTTTAAGAAATAGCAAGAGCACTAAAGGCTAATCTCCTCAAGCATTTCTTTAAAGGCAAAATCAATAGCCAACCTTGTTTGCAGTGCCATGTCAACAAAAAAGCACTCCCTTGGATAGTAAACTTGCTACACCATTTTGGTGCTCTCTCTCACTCCTCACGTTTGAAGAGTGATAAATGACTAGTCAAACTATCACATCGTCGATTATAGTACTTACCATATGAGAATTATTCTAATTCCATGACAGTCAAAGAAGTAGTAAATGATACTGGTTGTGTTTGGTTTGGATTTTGAGTTTTGATTTTTGTAATGATTAGAGGGAGAAGTAGGGATAATAATTAAAAAATAGGGATTAATGATTAAAGAGAGATAGAGAAAAATGAAAATAATATTTAAAAATAGGAGTAATAATTGGATAATAATTGAGAAAACCGGTTCTTGAGAACAAAAACGAACAAAGTCACTATTTGGCATGAATAAAGAACAAAAATTTCTCTCTCTCATAATCTAAGCTAGACAATTACATGAGCTTCTGGTCAACAATGTAATACCTTAATGGGCGAGTCGGCAAGAACCTTGACAATGATCGGCACGGCGAGCTCCCCGGCAATGAACCGGACCCTCTCCTGATCACTTCCCAAGTTCGAAAGAGCGGCAGCAGCCGCAATCTGCGCTTCAGCCGAAGCCCCTTCTTTCAACAACTTAAGCAAGGGCACAACTCCCCCTTCTTCCACTATCATCTTCTTATTCCTATCATTGTCACGAGCGAGCGACGCGAGGTTATTCGCGGCATCAATTCGGTCGCGCAGCTGTCCCATCTGGACGGACGCGATGGAGGACCAGAGCATGGCGAGGATGGGGTCGTTGCTGGCGATAGGGGGAAGAGAGAGAGTAGCGCCGCCGCCGCCATCGGAGTTTTCGAATATTGATAGGAGCCAGGTGACGTCCGCGATGGAGGATTCTAGAAGGGCGGAGACTTTGCGGAAGTCGGCGGTGGCGGCGATTGCGAAGACCTGCAAGACGGCGGCAGAAATTTAGTTCAGCTATGTGTGTATATTTATATATCGTGGTTTATATTTGTTTACCTGACGGAGGACGCCGCTGTGCTTGCACTTGCGGACTAGGGTTAGGGCGCGATCGAGGTTTTTGTAGACGTCGGCGGAGATGCGGCGAAGAGGGCGGTCGTAGAGGGAGTGGGGAGTGGAGGAGAGAGAGAGGCGGACGGCGGAGCGAAGCTTTTGGGAGAGGCAGTCGGCTTGTTTGGCCAAGTCGGAGCAGTCGGATTTGGAGGATTCGGCTTCGTGGGCGGATTTGATGAGGCGATCAGCTAGGAGGATGGGGAGTGAGAGCTCGTCTTGGATGGACTTCTCTTCGTCCGCCATTTCCGGTGAAGTTTTGATAATTTATTGATTGAGAGAGAGAGAGAGAGAGAGTCTAGTGGTGGATTCTGGTGGTTCAGACAGAACCTGCCGGAAAGTGTAGAAAAATGGAGGACCGAAGACCAAGACGTTTCTTTTGTTTTTCTATTTTCAATTTGACTTCCAACTTGGACTAGACTTGCAAAGTGAAAATGTTAGGCGGATGAAAACTTTCCCCCATGTTTTTAGGAAAGAAAAATGAATGGCTAAAATTTATCAAAACATAAATTTGTGTCTCTATTTTTCTTTCTAGATATTTTCGGATAAAGTTTTTGTGGATACAACTCCTCCTACTTGCAAATTACAATGGAAGAAAAAAAAATAAAAATAAAAAATGACTTTAGGGTTAATTTCTCTCTCTCTCCCTAAACTATTCTTTTTTATCAATTAACCTCCATAAATTTAAAAACGCAGCATACGTCCATTTATATGCTCATTTCATAATGTTTGTATCAATTTTCATTCCATTCCAAAATCAAATAACGGCAAGTTCAACATTTCATTGTCATGGGAACATAACTTATGGTATTTATATTGTTGTGATATCTGGTTGGTTAGATGTCGATATATTTTCTTTATTGGTCCGTTATTGGTTAAGGAAATTATTCTATTTTCAGGTTATTTGGCTACTTCTATTGGTCTTTAATTTTTTAATGCACTTCTACTCGCATTTATAGCTTTATTGTTTATCATATTCGCCCTTTGTCACTCCATGTCAAAAAAGGAGAGAACGTGGAAAGGGGAGTAGGTTGTTTATTGTTCTAATGCGTTTGGATGTTGAGTTTAGTTTGCAGCCTCTCTACAACTCAATTATATAAGATAGATTGACATTGTAGTGTGTTTTGTCATGAAAGTACCAAAGGGGAAGATTGTAAGGACCAAATTTCGGAGTCTCTTTGAATTGGCAATTTCGTTTAACAAAACATATATTTATATCGAGTTGTAATTTTATTATTTTATATAAGTCAGTGAGTCTGTATAGGAATAGAGTGGAAGGAGTCAAATTCATGTAATTTGAGAGTGAGTAGATCAATCTGGCAGAAATCGATCAATCAGGAATACAATCGGGCAGTTCTGTTCGAGGCGGCGGATCTATTTGAAAACCGATCAATCTGATTTCGAAAGGGATCGATTGGAACTGTAAGCAAATATAAAAATGCATATTTTTGTTTATTCTAAGGTTATCGGAGGATTTGGAGCAGCCCCCAAAGTTCTTATAAAGAGAAAACCTTCGTGGGATTTCATTTCTTTATATCTTGGAGAGATTATAAGATCAATTTATCATTATTCATTCAAGTAATCTCCAAGAGGTTCATACAACAATCAATCTTTCTGGTTGTGTTGCTTCCAGTGGATTTCTGGAAGAGTAATCGGAAAGCTTGAGGATTCGAGGAGGCGACAATCAAGATGGGGTACAATGAACGAGGATTCGGCTATCGTTCTTAAGTCAATTGTGAGGATTCTCAATTGTGTAGTAAGTTCGATTGAAACAATACAATGTTTTTCATTCGGGCTTGATTCCTTCCTATGTTTTTTTACCCATCTAGAGTTTTTCGCGTATATCTTTGCGTTCTTCATTTTATTACTTCTTATTTATGTGTTTGGTTTATATATCGATTGATTATTGATTGGTGAGTTTTTTTTATTGAGGGTTCATATGTAGCAAATCATTCAACCTAGGTGACTTAAGGTTTTTCATTTGGTATCCCGGAGTGCTCTCATGGATTTAGCTACACAATGTCACTCCCTGCGACAGCTTTTAAAACAGACTTCGGGTGCAATGTCGAATACCATAAAAGACTTAAATGAAGTCCTCCCTAACACCAATTGGTTTTAGAAGAGATGGTGGAAAAGTGGTCTGACAAGTGGTATCAGAGCCAGGAGGTCATGGGCTCGAGTCGCTGGAGCGTCATTGTGAGGGATGGATTGTTGGGCCCAGAGTGCCCCCATGGATTTGGTTACACAATGTCACTCCCTGCGACCACTCTAAAAACAGACTTGTGGGTGCGATGTTGAATGTCATAAAAGACTTAATTAAAGCCCTTCCTAACACCAATTGATTTTAGGAGAGATGGTGGAAAAATGGTTTTACAATCGGGAATGATCTATCCATCAGTCGGGTCATCCAATTCCGTTTTTGATCCATCGACCTTTTTTTTTAAATCGATCGATTCGTGGGGGGGGGGGGGGGGGGTCCGGATTTTTTTTTGTTCCACTCAGTACCTTTTGGTGAGTCACTTTATTTTTAAAAACTAATTTATCAACCCAAGGGGGTTGGGTAAGACATAACCACACATGATCATTTTTTTCCCTTACCTTTTACTTATGTGTTTTTTTTTTCCTTATGTTTATTTCCCCTTTATCTTTTCGCCGACCACCCAAACTTCTTTCAAATGGAAACCTCAATCTTCCAAATCGAAATCTGCCCATATTTTCTTTCCCAAACCAAAGTCCTCTCACCTGATCTTCCCGAATCAAAATCCTAGACCCAAACCTTTTCAATTTATTTCTCTGGTTATGGAAATCCTAATTTTCCCACCTTTACCTCATTCCTAAATCAAACCCTCATCACGGTTGCAAATTTCCTCATTTATTTCACTCGGTTCCTGTGCAATCTCGTGCTACCTTTTTTCTCTCTTCATCTCTGTGTTTTTTGGTACAGCAGTTCACCTTCTTACACTTACACTCCATTGAACTTGCTTTCTTTTCTTGGGTATACCAAGTATAAGGGTTTGTTTATATTTTTGTTTTTTTGGGATTCTTGATTCTTAACGCTTGAGTTTTGCTCTGCATGTGTTTTCTTGTTGCTCTTTTCAGTTTGCATCATCCTGCCACACCATGCCGTTACCAACCAAGGTGCTAAAAACAAACGAGTCAAACGCCCAACCACCAAAAATCCCTTGCTACGTGATAGGTTTCGTACCATGGACGATCAGCCACGGTATCATGAATTTTTTGTGTCACGCACAGTGTTCTTTGAGCGTCCTGTTGATATTTCGTCTTTATCGAAATACTCTTTTCCTAATTGGCTAAAAAATCATGATTGGCTAGAACTTACTAATCTCGACAGTTCTGTTAATCGCAACTTAGTTAGGGAATTATATAGTAATATATATTCCTATGAGGAGCAGACTGAGACTTTATCCTCTTAGGTTCGGGGTATCAATGTCAAGATATCCCCAACTATGTTGGGAAATCTCACTAGTCTGAAACCTTTAAAATAGTATGTTTATCCCCTTTCACCCTCGTCGTTTTGAGATGGCCTTTAAACGTACGATTTCATATGACCTCACTAGTCATGCTCATAATTTGGATAAGGGTTCTATCGCTCAGGGGGGAGCTTTGTTCAGATTTTCGTTTACTTAGTCTATTTTATTGTCATAATGTTGACCCCACATCCCACTCTTTTGAAATCTCGCCTACTCGCAGATTTGCTCTTTGGGCTATTTCTCAAAATTTTCATGTAGATTGGTGTCGTGTGGCTTTTAAGTCTATAGTTAAATTTGCTCGTCCCAATCCTGCCACTGGTATGCTTCCTTTTGGGGTTCTTATCTATCGTATCTATCGCAAGAAAATGTTATGAAACCTCTGACGATGATACTGTCTTTTCCTTAGACTTCACACCTTAAATTGACTCCAGAGTTGCCACTTTGAGTTATGCTCATGTTGCCCACACTGGTGATGCGAACAATACTGTCCCCGCTAGTGAGAATGCATCCAATGCTGCCTCGACTACTTGTCGTGGTCGCCGCGGTTCTAGTAATTGTTTCCAAGGCCGGCTGGATGAACTTTGTGGCTTCCAAGCGTCGTCTTGTTGACACTTTGTCTCGTATGGAAGCTCGGCAAATTGCAATCGAGGCTCGCCAAGTGGCTATGGAAGCCGCGCACAAGTCATACTTTGGAATAGCTAAAGATCGCCACATTGGCCAACCAAATGCACGAAAGGGAGGTTAATGAGTTTAGTCGAATCGTGCATTTGTTTCTTAATCAACACCCTGATTTTCATCCTCTGTACCATGCATATAGTCACTGATTTTCCTTTCAGTATGGCTGGTTCTATGCTTTTTTGAGATCTTATTATTAGTCAGTCGTTGGTAATCTATAGGAAGTTTTCTTTCCTGAGCAAATCCTAAGTCACGATGAACAATAATTTGAATATGAATCATCATTCCAGCCGCATCCCGATTTTGGACAGTGAGAACTTTGACTATTGGAAGTCCCGAATCAAAGCCTTAATGAGGTTAGTCGACGAGGAAATTTGGAAAATCATGTGTGGAAGGTATGAATATCCCACATAGGTGGAAAACAATGTGACCCTCCCTAAATTAAGCTCTTAATTATCCACTGCAGAAAATGCTGCGCTTCATGCAAATAATCATGTCCTCAATATAATTTTCACAAAAAAATCACCAACTGTGAGGTTGCCAAGGAGGCGTGGGACATCTTAGTCACAGGTCATGAAGGGACTTATGTTATTAAACACTCAAAACTTCAGAGGTACCATCGAGTTTGAGATGATTAGGATGGAGGAAGATGAGACATTTAATCAATACTACTCAAGGCTGATCTCCATCATCAACAGTTGTGAAAATTTAGGTGAGCCTATTCCTCCTTTTCGAGTTATTAAACAGATTTTAAGGTCACTCCCTGAAAGATTTAAAACCAAGGTGACAATGCTTCCAAGTAAAGAAAAGCTTAAAAACAAATTCGTTGAAGAGGTTATTGGTATCCTTCAAACCTATGAGGTAGATATGTTACAACACGAATCATACAAATCCAATGCAAAACCTTCGGTTAAGCCGATCGCATTTTCTAGTTTTCAAAAAACTAATACCGATTCTGATAGCGATGTTGATCTTGATCTTGAATCTATGACATTATTCACCAAATAATTCAAAAAACTTTTTAAGATGAAACCTGCTGAAAATGAGTTAAGAAACAAAAATTCAAATAACAAGTGGTATCAAAGCGAGGTTATGGGTTCAAGCCCCCAAGCTGGTGCTTAGGGGATATTATTGGCTTTATGGGGGCCAGCATAACTCGGTACTCAAGCGGCCCCTGCTGGCACGGGGCAAGCGTATTGGGAGGACTAACCGCCTTCACCCATCGGTGTTCTATGGGCAGTATTGTGAAACGCCTCATGTCCGCCTGCCGCTAAGTGCAGGGCTTTGCACTGCCCTTTAAGATTAAATTGTGTCTTCCTCTAACAGCGATTGCTTTTAGATGAGTTGGTTAGTACCTAATCTAACAAGAAACTAGTTTAAAAGGCTATGAGCATTATCATCATGCCTCATAGTAGTTGTTTCACCTTTCCTTGAGTTGTACAAATCTCCATGGGTTAGGTGTTTGTGTTCTTTTATGGATGAGGTGAAAAGGTCACACGAACAAAGCTTCTAAAACAACAATTATGATATTAAGGCCTTGTTTTCCATGTGCTAAAATGGAAAACTCATAAAATCAATGTGCTAAAATGGAAAAATCCCATAAAATTCTCATTCTAGCGCATTGGAAACAAGGTCTAAATCTCCAAATCCAAAATGTACAACACAAAATCTAATAATCTGCACTCCTTATAGTTCAAAATTCCTAAGAATCTTCTTTCGTCGTTGTTCTCTATAATTGAAATTCGAAGTGGGGCATACAATGTACAATTTGCAAAACACTTCACTACCGTATGCAATTGGGTAGGAGTTGTTAGAAACATTAACCCTAGGAATCTTCTTTCACCGTTGTGCTACTTAATGTCGTGGGTTTAGAAGAGATAAGTCGTGTATGTGAGTGTGCCTTTTAATACTGAGAAAGGAATTGGAGCAAGAGTGACGAGGATAAGATGGTGGGCATTTCAGGATCATAAGAATTATACTTCAATTTTTTATCCAAAATATACATTAACCAGTTGACAACTTTAGGGCAGTATGCTTGCCATAATGGGTGTTAGTGATATAGTTTAAAGATGAGGGTTCAATATTATGCACTTTTTTTTGGGTTAGTTAGGTTAATTGATAAAGGAGAATAATCCAGAGGTTATCAGAAACATTAACCCTTAACTATTACTAATAAGTTAGGACTCTCAAGGTTTTGGGCCAAGGAGTTTCTTGGTCCAAGTATGGTCCAAGACTCAAAGGAGAAGAGTGGCATAGGGACAATTATGTTCACACTTCACACTGCTCCTTACTTTGTACACTCTTTCAAGTTATTAAGGCTACAAATTTTCTCTCAGAACACCCACCTCCATTCCCAAATTATCCCCGTCTTCGACCTTAAACCTTAACCCTAACCCAACCTTAGCTGCCATCGGCCATCACTCGCCGCCACCTTCCCTAACCCAGCCCTGGGCCTAACCCCACGAGACGGCGGCTTAAGGCCCCCTAATACAAGCCTAAA
>JAXBDA010002996.1:0-37988 GCA_036023075.1 Gaultheria prostrata | reverse complement strand
ACGACAACCAACGGTTCGGATGTAAGGGTGCCGAGGTGAAATCTGGGCCGTCCATCCGAGCAATGGACGGCTCGGATGGTGCACAGCAGGTGCTGTGCACCCGCTGCACAGCAGCAACCCCTTGTCCAAAAAAGGTCGTACTTTATGCAAAACAAAAAATTAGTAGTTTGTATGAATTCTATTTATCAGACTAAATCAAGTAGTAGGAATAATTGCACTAGATTTAAATTCCATGCGATAAGATCGCGCTCGTTCATTTTTTGGCATTGTAATCACATTGAACTATCCATGTGGCTGAGAGCCCTCATAGTCAGGCACAATAACGTAATTATCAGGGGTGCCCATCGTGTGAGCCTCCCACTGGGGGCTGCTGTGCCAGAAACGAGAGAAACCCCATCCTTCTCCTTCTTGTTTTTCAATTTATTAGTTGTCCCTTTTCAGAATAAGAAAAGCAAGGCTTAGATCTTAATGCAAAAATGTAAAATCCATTTCAAAATCGAAATCTTGATGGCAGCCAAGAATAATACAAATTGACAAATTTGTACGAGAAATAAATCATACTATGTCCGTCCAAACCTAATAGAAGGATGTTATAGGATCGTTGTTCGAGAAATTGAAAGATCCAAACACAACCTAAGAGTGCGGATAAATAAATAACTCCAAACACAGAATTAATGATCCAAAATATTCCTTCATGAATCCGACTCGTCATCTCATTACGAAAAGATATATTTAAAGGAGATTAAATTTCTTACACCGGCAGTGTAAACCACGGGTTTTCCGCCACCATCATTATAAGTCCCACCGTGCATTTATTGTTAATATGAACTGTTCGTCTTTTAGAGCAAAGTAGTAGTCATTAGAAAAAATCAAATTGAACAGACATCGGTAGGTATATCGAACTTTCAATTTTGGTTTATAAAATGAATAGTAGTGCACAGTTTAACTTTAAAATTATCGACTGTCCATTTTATAAACAAAAATTCAATTTTCGTATCGATATCCGATCAAATTGATTTTTTGCGTGGGTATTACTTTGTGGGTGCTACAAAATAAACGGTTCATATTATAACAATAAACGCAAAGTAAAACCCACAACGGGTGGTGGTGGAAAACCAACCGTCGCCACCTCTGGTGGAAACAATTTGATCTCAAATTAAACTACCATTTCACAAACAATCCTCCAACAAAGGAATAATGCACACATTGGTTTTGCTATATCATCTGCAGGCTTTATTTGGTATGTGAATGCTCTGCCAGTTTCCTATTTTAGGCCAACAGAATAACCCAACTGAGCCTCCAATTACTCTTTCCCATCAGTTTTGACCCTTTCAGCACTCTCTCCCAATACAAGCATCCCTCAATTCTTCTCTCTTTCTCTTAATCCAAATTTCTAATCATTTCACCTGAAGAAAAGAAAACCACCACCTCATAGGGATCAATGGACAATGCAGATCAGATGGCCCAAGTGGAATCACTGAGATGGATTCTCGATAGCATTGAGATTGATGAAATGGCGGATTTGGCGTTCGACGATGATGAGCAGCCAAGCACGGTGTCAAAAAGCACAAGCAGTCTCAGAAACAGGAATGGAGTTCCAAGTCCCACCATCCCTAAAATGGAAAGGTTGCAATCAGGGGCCGAAAAAGGGCTCAAAAGCCTACGGTTCCTTGACAGGACAACCACGGGGAAGGAAGATGATGCGTGGAGGTCTGTGGAGAAACGGTTCAATCAACTTGCAACAGATGGGAGACTCCCTAGGAACAACTTCGGAGCATGCATTGGTAATTTCACAAACTTTTCACACCAATGTGAATCTTGTATTTTTGTGAACAGCTGAATTTTAAATTTCGAACTTTTCGCATTTTGACTTGTAAAAGGGATGGGAGATAGCAAGGAATTTGCAGGGGAGGTATTTGATGCCTTGGCAAGGCATAAGAGGATCGATGTAACAAATGGGATAAGTCTTGAGGAGTTGAGAGAGTTCTGGGAAGACATGTCCAGCCAATGCCTAGATGCAAGACTTCAGATCTTTTTTGACATGTAAGGAACTCTGTCTCTCTCTGTATACACGTTGGATATGTGATTCTTGGTCAGTTAGCCGCCTTTTTGTAACTCTTCTTCCTCATTCAAGAGCATTATGAAAACTTATGCAAGACATGCAGGAAGCGTTCTTGTTGAACCAGGCAAATATCTGTGTCGTGCCCTTTTGTGTGTTTGTGTCATTCTTCTTCGTGCTATTTTGTGTGCATGTAATGTAGCCCACCAATACATAAACATACGACGTGTGTATATATCACTATCAAGTATCAACCATTGTCATGCTCAAAAATAAAAATAAAGGCTGGTAATTTTTCAGGTGTGACAAGAATGGGGATGGGAAGCTCTCAGAAGACGAAGTAAAGGAGGCCTTGTTAATACCACTTATTCTTCTTATATACACTACAACGGAACTTTTCTGAAATTGTCATGGAAAAGGTGATAGAGATGAGTGCCTCTGCGAATAAGCTATCGAATCTCAAGCAACATGCCGCATCCTATGCAGCTTTAATCATGGAGGAGCTTGATCCTGACCAGTTAGGATACATTGAGGTGAGCTACCATAAAATTGTGTTTCCTGGCATGCTGAACTCCTAAAATTGTTGTACAGTCAAACGAGGATTGATTCTGTAAAAGATGAGAACAGTACATAGAGGATCATACATTATAATTAGCTACACTTTTTAAAGCCCCTTCGGGTGGTACATAAATAAAGGATCGGAGTTCTTGCAAGAACTCACCAATTTTGGTGCAAGGAACCAAATAGCCCAATAAAACTCCACCATTTCTTTTAAATTCTCCATGTTTCTTACCTGCGGGATAACTAAATTTTCCGCTTTAACCAGATGTGGCAACTCGAAACTCTTCTAAGAGGTATGGTGAGCTCTGAAGAAACCAACAAGATGGCGAAGAAGACGCATACACTTGCAAGAACTATGATTCCCAGACAATACAGAACCCCCGTAAGCAAATTCCTATCTAAAACCTCAGAAAAGATCCACAAGAACTGGAGAAAGATATGGGTCCTTGCTTTGTGGTTAACCATAAATCTAATCCTCTTCGTTTGGAAGTTCAACCAATACAAACACAAAGGTGCATTCCAAGTTATGGGTAATTGCCTTTGCTTCGCCAAAGGTGCTGCCGAAACTCTCAAGTTCAATATGGCTCTCATTCTCCTTCCAGTATGCAGAAGAACCCTAACAAAGCTCAGAGAAACAATGTTGGGTACGTTCATTCTGTTCGACGAAAACATTAACTTTCACAAGTTAATCGCAGTGGCAATCGTTATAGGGACTTGCATTCACACATTAATGCACGCGACTTGCGATTTCCCAAGACTAACGCATTGTCCTCAAGATAAGTTCATGAGAATTCTTGGACCTGCGTTCAGTTACAAGCAGCCAGATTACCAGGGCCTCCTTCAGAGTATTCCGGGCATTACAGGGATTTTAATGATCATTCTGATGGCTTTTACCTTTACACTGGCGACGCATTCATTCAGAAGGAACGTTATCAAATTGCCATGGCCTTTCCACCATTTGGCAGGGTTTAATACGTTCTGGTACACCCATCATTTGCTTATCATCATCTTCGCCCTCCTCATCATCCATGGCTACTTCTTATTTCTCACCCGAGAGTGGTACAACAAGACGGTAAATCAGCTTAGACTTCTACATTCAACCTATGACGTCCAAAACCCAATACACCACATATTCTGACATTTATCTGTATCCAAAATTCTCAACAAGTACTATCAGAAAAGCACTGCATCTGTATTTTTCCTTCTGGCAAGCCTATCTGTGTCATTGACAAATCCCAATAACAACAACAATAACAGAATCCATCTAGTCCCCAATCACTGGGGGTATGGGCGGAGATGATTGGAGACAAACCTAACTTTTGGCAATATGCACAAAGTGGCTGCTCTCAGAGTACCACTGAAACAATGCCCCCCTAAACCTCCAAGAATAGAGGAGCTACAGGGACGTTTTGCTGTAGAACCATACCCTCAAATCAAAGCAGAAAGGCATCAGGGAGGGCAGGCCTAAAGACCCAAATTAATTTCTGTGCTCATTACCATGCTTCCTTCATTCATGGTCTAGAACATCTCACTAATAAGCACAAATGACAAATCCCAATAACCATGTCATTATTGCTTTTAACCAGAATATCACTTCACTTCCAGCCGAATCCATCTCTCTCTCAGAATATGACCACCACTCATTCAGTCCACTTCTGCAAAACCAAAAGTTTCAACATAATTAAGAGTCATAAACTCAAACAGTGCCAAGTTAATGTTGTTTTGCGCACTTTGCAGACATGGATGTATGTAATGATCCCAGTTATTCTATATGCTGGAGAGAGAATCCTCACATCAGTTCAGGATCACAATTATCGGGTCAACATCATCAAGGTAGTTATTAGCAAGTTACAACCTTTTGGTCTCAATGTGTGTAAATCATTCAAACTGATGAGCCTAGAGTGGACAATAATGCAGGCTATAGTATACACAGGAAATGTTCTAGCACTATACATGAGCAAACCTCCAGGATTCAAGTACAAAAGTGGGATGTACCTCTTTGTCAAGTGCCCAGCTATAGCAAGTTTTGAATGGTACTAGCCACACGTAGTACAATAGCGATGTATACATTTATCTGTCTACGGTCTAAATGTAAACGAAAAACTGTTACAGGCATCCCTTTTCAATAACTTCGGCACCCGGAGATGAGTACTTGAGTGTCCACATCCGTACCTTGGGAGACTGGACTACAGAGCTTAAAAACCAATTTGCACAGGTGAAGTTATATATTAGTGTCACTATACCTCGAAACAAAAGGCTTCATTCGTTATGTCATATATATCCATATAGCATGGTCCTATATTTACCGAGAGCGAGGGCTTTTCTGGTATGAGAAACAGGAAAGGGACGCTACATGCTTTACATGGTAATCAGATAGGAGTAGGTTTAATTTGCAATAAAGAAGGGTATTCATTTCCACTTACTTTGTAATACACATTTCTCGAAGCAGTATGACCATTTTTTAAACATTTCTATAGTATTAAAAACTGCAGTTCTGTGAGCCTCCATCAACGCAACCAAGAAAGTCTAGTTAGAATGGAAACTAAAGCAAGCTCAATATTCGACCATACACAAGCAAGGTGAACAGGGTCTGTATTGGATTGCTGGAGAGCTTTTTCATTTAACACCGAACTTAATAGCTCTTCTCACTTGAGGCAGTTTTCCAAAGATCCTCATCAAAGGACCATATCGAGCACCTGCTCAAAACTTCAAGAAGTATGACATTCTCCTTCTCATTGGCCTGGGAATTGGAGCAACTCCAATGATCAGCATCCTCAAAGATCTTCTAAACCATATGAAACGAAGTGACACTAACCAAGTGAGTTTAGATGAAATAGAGCTATAGCTTTGTTGAAATAAAACTTCGGAGAACTAAATAACTAAATGGGATTCATACTAATGCAGGCCATTGAAGGAGGACACCCACTTGCGGAGTATAAGAAATGTCCAGAAAGAGCTTATTTCTATTGGGTGACAGGGGAACAAGGCTCATTTGAATGGTTCAAAGGTGTCATGAATGATATTGCAGACTATGACCAAAATGTGAGTTTTCAAACCTGAACCCCTATTTGCTTCAAGTTTACAGAATCTGTTTTCTATCTTCATTTTAGAGAAAACACAACTTTTTGTGACAATTTTCGAAACATTTTATGTGAACAATATTTTGGGAAGAAACATTTTTGAAAAATAATAGAGAGATTCTTCAAATTGTAGATATTATTTCTTTAAAAAGAATAGGAAACAAGATAATGAGTGTTTTTTTTTAGAAACACAGTTATTAATCGGATAATGAAAACTGCTATCCCGTGATACAAGATATATCAAACTAATTGGTATTTGTTTAAATGATGCAGCATGTAATAGAAATGCATAACTACTTGACTAGTGTATATGAAGAAGGAGATGCACGGTCTGCACTCATTGCCATGGTGCAGTCTCTGCAGCATGCTAAAAATGGAGTTGACGTCGTCTCACAAAGTCGGGTAATATTTACTCGTGCTATGTGAATTTCACTGGATCATTGAATCGTAACCAGTCTTTTAGCCTTCAATTCTGACACATTGCTTGACAGATAAGAACACATTTTGCAAGACCCAACTGGAGGAAAGTTTTCTCCCAATTAGTAAACACCTACTCATCCTCACGGATTGGTAAGCAAATCCAGTCATGCTTTCAGCCATACTATTTTGGTATATGTTTCTTCATTACTTGTCACCCGCTATGTTGCAGGTGTTTTCTACTGCGGAAGCCCTACTCTTACCAAACTACTAAAAAAGCTTTGCCAGGAGTGTAGCCTAAACTCAACCACCCGTTTCCAATTCCACAAGGAAAACTTCTAGTAGATAATCTCATACGTATGACAACTTTGTAGATCTCAAATGCAATCAAATATATTTCTCCTCTCCATTGGCAACTGGTACAAGAGAAGAAAAGTTGTTATGCAAACACATTTGGGATTGGACTTTCTTATGATTCTACAATATCACTTAACCTTGGGAATATGTTTCTCTGTTTAAACTTGCATGTGGCATCACTCTTGCTTACACAGCTAAGTTCGTGACTTGAATAAGTTTCCAACCGCTATGACTCTTGCAAATTTCACCAAACCAATTGAAACAACGTGGAATCTCGTCTGTTGTCTTCTGCTGAGCAGCAAGGATATGTTGCAAACAATAAGAGCAAGAAAACAATAAGTGAGACACATCCTTGATCAAAACGTAGACCATTAAACTTTCAACAGATTTTAAAGTTAAAGTTTGCGAACCTCAAACAAAAGTCCGTAGGGACTAAATTGTGCTTGTGCTAGAATACTAACCCACGGAACAAAGGATGCAACATAAATAAGTTACGGGACGAACTAGAAGACCTATCACCTATGTTTCATAAAGCATAGGCAGAGAGAAAATGGAAATTCTTCACAATTATCGAGTTTCTTATAATTCGGGTTGCAGCTTCACAATCCCCACGTGTTTGATAATGCAACAATTCCACACTACACCATATTGGACTCGATAAGATTATATAACAATGTAACATATGTGTATGTAATTTAGTCTGATGCACGTGGTCGCTTAATTTTTTTATTGGAAAATGCTAATCTCAGTCCAATAGGTGGAGGATAACAAGTAGAAAGTGCATAGATATCCGAGAAAAGTGTATTAGTATCCGCGAAATATGCATGATATGTTGAAGTGTGAAGTCTGATTCACTTCACAGCAGTTCCGGTCTTGACCATTGTGAGTTGGTCCTAACCATCTGTGAAGAAACGAAGCTCTGAAAATTTGGTCCTGACCAAGGTTGAGTCGGTCCTGACCGCCACTGAAGAAAATAAGGTTCTGAATTTTTGGTGTTGACCAAGGTGTTTTCAGTTAGGACCATAGTGGTGGTTTTGAACATGTTTTTAGGGTTTCGGTGTATGGGCTTGCTTGTGTCTATAAAAGCAAAGCTAGGGCAGCTTCCAATGTAACTGTTGTTCATCTTTCATCATAGTGAAACCCCCCAGCACCCCGTGGAGTAAGATTAAGCAATTTGCTTAAGTCCGAACCACGTATATCGCGTGTCTTGTTTCTTTGTTCTTTCGATTGCTTGTATATTTTCTGCATGAGATTGTTCTTCTTGCCCTTACATGATATCCGAACTAGTTTGTCATTATATGCATATTATCCTCCACCAATTGGTTGGAGGTTAGCAAAGACCCTTTATTATTTTGTAAAGCCCATGTGTATCAAACTCAGACACATTTAAATTCAAATCTGTGCACATAATCCTGATTTACAACTTCCACATGAGTTTAACAAAATGCTAAGTTTAGGGTAGCAATAGATTAAAATGTAGTACTACAATTGATTCCAATAGTAATCACAGTTGCAAAGAAATGAAACTTCCAAAGGGGAAGAGAGATTCGTGGCAAATACAAGGAGGGTAAAACCCATACATAATACTAATGGAGTGATTATTTAGTGTTCCTAGAACACCGCCGCATGATGTTCCACGAGCCTCCACCACCACACAAATCACGTGATAGTCATAAAAATATTTCCACATAGTGATATAGGTGGGAGAATCGAATTGCACCTCTTAGTAAGATGCAAGCTAGAGGTCGATCGGATTAAAAGACTACCACAAATGATTTTACAGACACAATATTTTTTTTAAAATATGTACCATTTGATGGGGCACACCTCAGTAAGGTGCAAGCTAGTAAAGGCGCACGAGTTAAGATCAAAGGGCTAACCCAAATGATTCGACACAATTTTTTTATTTAAAAAGCACCATTTGATGTGGCACACATAAGATTATTAATAATCAATCCAACTTTGTAGTACTGTTTAAGAGTGAATATAAGAATTTAAGGCCATATTCACTCCTAATGACTGCATCAAAGGTTCTCTCCTCTTTCCCAAGATCATGCAAGCATAATGAGAAGTGTCAAAAGGGGATTATCAGGAATACAAAAAGCTATGATCCTCTGCACTTTCTTTGAACAAATCACATATATTTATATTGTGGATAAGTTCAGTACATAACTTAAGGCTCTTGAGGAAGTTATCTGTGACATTTGACTACGAAACGTCAACCAACTTTTAACTACAAGTTAGGGAACATTAAAATAGGGACAAGTTATAAGATGGGCTACACAGGCTCCACAGCAACGCGACCACAAACTTGCACAAAAAATTCTAATCCATTAGTAATGCTCAAAAGTTGGTCGGCACATTGATTTGCTAAGAAAAATTTCAATTCATTCCCTCCACTTATTCTTCCTTTCCCTTTACTAAAAAAACACCCCATAAAAATTCATGTACTATTTTTGTGCACTTGAACACACCAAATTAAGTAAGAAAAAAACAAGGCTTCTATCTCAAAGGTAAAAATGTACGATGCATTTTTAACAGTAGAAATTATGATTCCACCCACTAATAATACTAATTGACAGATTTTTAGGAGAGAAATAATGATATCCAGATGTCATGTAAGGGTGTTTTTGGATCTTTATTTGAGAAGGTCTTTATCAAATAACAAGAAAGGTAAAAGAACAGCCAATTTGCAGAGGAAAAGTCCCTACATTGTATCTTACTTCATAAATTATGTCCGCAAAAATAAAAAACTTCAAACACATAATGGTCCAAAATATTCCTTTATGAATCCTTATCCAACTCATCATTTCAATACGGAAAGAAAAATTTAACTACCATTTCATACATAATTGTCCAACAAAGGAATAAAGCACACCTGGGTTTTGCAATGCTCATTTAGGCTTTATTTGATACGTGAATCCTCTGGCTAGGTTCTAATTTCTAAATTTAGGCCAAAAGACCAAACCACCTGAGCCTCCAACTACCCTTTTCCAACAGTTTTGAGCGTTTCAGCCATCTCTCTCTCTCTCTCTCTCTCATGCATGCATGCATGGATCCCTCAATCATTCTTTTTTCTCCTAATCCAAATTTCTAATCATTCTTTTTTCTCTTAATCCAAATTTCTAATCCTTTCACCAGAAGAAAGGAAAACAACAGCCTCAGTGGGATCAATGGAAAATGCAGATGAAATGGCCAAAGGGGAATCACAGAGATGGATTCTCGAAAGCGTTGCGATAGACAAAATGGAGGATGTGCCCTTCCACAATGATGAGCAACCAAGCACGGTGTCAGGAAACACAAGTCAAAAATCGTTCACAAGAAATGCAAGCAATGTCAAAAATAGGAAAAGGTTTCCGGTTCCCACCGTCCCTAAAATGGAAAGGTCGCAATCAGGGGCGACAAAAGGGCTCAAAACCCTAAGGTTCATCGATAGGATAACCACGGGAAAAGAAGGGGATGCGTGGAGGTCTGTGGAGAAACGGTTCCATCAACTTGCAACGGATTTTAGACTCCCTAGGGACAAATTCGGAGCCTGCATTGGTAATTTCACAAACTTTTCACACCAGGATAAATTTCTTGTTTTTTAGAACATATAAAGTGAGATTAAGAACCTTTAGCGTTTCTTTTTTTTCTTTTAAACAAAAAAAAGGGATGGGAGATAGCAAGGAATTCGCGGTGGAGGTATTTGATGCCTTGGCAAGGCGCAAAAGAATCGATGTAACCAATGGGATAAGTCTTCAAGAATTGAGAGAGTTCTGGGAAGAGATATCGAGCCAAAGCCTAGATGCGCGATTTCAGATATTTTTCGAAATGTAAGGAACTCCATGTCTCTCAATTTATACATGTTGGATTCTTGGTCAGTTTTTGATTCGAAGGCCCCTATTTTCTCCTGGAGTACTAAGGGTCCTCAGTTAATTCTGTTGATTCACTTGATTTTGAAACCCTGGCAATATCTTTGGTGGCTAACCCTAGCCACCTCTTTTCTAACTCTTCGGCCTCATTCAAGAACATTACGCCATGCACCAAGCATTCTTGTCGAACCAAGCAAATAACTGTGTCATGCCCATTTGTGTGTTTTTTTCATTCTATTGTGTGTGAATGTTTTGTAGCACCCCAATACATAAACATATCAACCTAAGTAATGATAAATCTAAAAACTATGTGTATATATCTCTATCAACCATAGTCATGCTCAGAAAATAAAAATAAGTCACGGTAATTTTTCAGGTGTGACAAGAATGGGGATGGAAAGCTCTCAGAAGAGGAAGTTAAGGAAGTGAGATAGGACTTGAAATACCTTGTTAATACCTCTTTTTCTTCTCCTTGTTCTGCATCTTCAATAAGTAATGACCAAACTATAACTTTTCTGGGATTGTCATGGTAAAGGTGATAGCGATGAGTGCTTCTGCGAATAAGCTATCGAATCTCAAGCAACATGCCGCAACCTATGCAGCTTTAATCATGGAGGAGCTTGATCCTGACCACTTAGGATATATTGAGGTGAGCTTCCCATAAAATTGTGCTTTCAAGCATGCTTAACTCCACATATTCTTGTACAGTCAAAAGAGGAACTACTCTTCAAAAGATGAAATAAGCACAGAGAGGATCATATTATTATTATTAGCTACACTTCATTAAGCCCCTTTGATGGTAAGTAAATAAAAGGATCCGGTTTCTTACAAGATCTCACCAATTTTGTTGAGAGATGGTGAGAAACAAATGGAGCAATAAAACTCCACCATTTCTTTTATTTTTTTACTGTTTCTCACATGTGGGATAACTAAATTTTCCGCTTTAACCAGATATGGCAACTCGAAACTCTACTAAGAGGTATGGTGAGCTCCGAAGAAACCAACAAAATGGAGAATAAGACCCTGACACTCACAAGAACCATGATTCCCAGAGAATACAAGACCCCCGTAAGCAAATTTCTATCTAAAGCCTCAGAAAATATTCACGACAACTGGAAGAGGATATGGGTCCTCTCGTGGTGGTTAACCATAAACCTAATCCTCTTCTTTTGGAAGTTCAACCAAACCAAACACTCAGGTGCGTTCCAAGTCATGGGTTATTGCCTTTGCATTGCCAAAGGTGCCGCCGAAACTCTGAAGTTCAACATGGCTCTTGTTCTCCTTCCAGTATGCAGAAGAACCATAACAAAGCTCAGAGAAACATTCCTGGGTAGGTTCATCCCTTTCGATGACAACATTAACTTCCACAAGTTAATCGCACTGGCAGTTGCTATATGCACTTCAATCCACACATTAATGCACTTGACTTGCAATTACCCAAGAATATCGTCTTGCCCTCATGATAAGTTCGTCGGAATTCTTGGACCTAAGTTCAGTTACAAGCAGCCGGATTACCCGGGCCTCCTTCTGAGTATTCCAGGCGCAACGGGGATTTTAATGATCATCCTGATGGCTTTCACCTTTACACTAGCGACGCATTCATTCAGAAAGAACGTTATCAAATTGCCTTGGCCTTTCCACCAATTGGCAGGGTTTAATTCTTTTTGGTACGCCCATCATTTGTTGGTCATCGTCTACGCCCTTCTGATCATCCATAACAACTGCTTACTTCTCACACGACAGTGGTACAACGACACGGTAAATCTGCTTACACTACTATTCAGTGCAACCTGTGAAGTCCCAGAACCCAATACACAATCACATATTCTAACATTTATATGTTTCTAAATTTTCCCCACCACAAATATCATTGGATCGCTACATCCATAGTTTTCCTTCTGGATATAGATATGAAAAAAAAAGGTAACCGCCTGGCGAGTCATTTTTTTTTGTAGTTTATGCATTGTGTTATTGTGTTATGGATTCAGTTCTAGCTGAATTCATCTCTTTCTCAGAATATGACAACCACTTATTCAGTCCACTTCTGCAAAACCAAAAAGTTCCAACAATATTAAAAGCCATGACCTCAAACAGTGCTTAGTTAATGTTGTTTTGCACACTTTGCAGACATGGATGTATGTAATGATCCCAATTATTCTTTATGCTGGAGAGAGAATTCTAACATCAGTTCCGGATCACAGTCATCGGGTCAGCGTCATCAAGGTACTTCTAAGAAAGTTACAACCTTGCGGATCTTAATGCTTGTAAAATCATTCAACTCAGCCTAATGTGGACAATAATGCAGGGCATAGTATACACAACAAATGCTCTAGCACTATACATGAGCAAACCTCCAGGATTCAATTACAAAAGTGGAATGTACCTCTTTGTCAAGTGCCCGGATGTATCAAGTTTTGAATGGTACAAACCACACATACTCCAATAGCGATCAAAGATATTTAACAGTCTACGGTCTAAATATATCCTAAAAACTGTTACAGGCATCCCTTCTCAATAACTTCTGCTCCTGGAGACGACTACCTGAGTGTCCACATCCGTGCATTGGGAGACTGGACTACAGAGCTTAAAAACCAATTTGCACAGGTGAAGTTCATGTACTACAGTATTAGTGTTACTATGCCTTGAAACAAAAAGTTTATTTGTTATGGCACACCCACATAGTATGGTCCTAACTCCTAACTCCTAACTCCAATGTCACCTAGAACGTGGGTCATTTCGGTTCGAGTAACAGGAACGGGATGCTACATGCTAAACATGGTGGTAAGATAGGAGTAGGTTTGTAAAGACAAGAATAATAGGATGTGCTTCTGTCAAGAAAAATATTCAATTAAATTAGGGCATTTATTTTCAAATTTCTTTGTAAATAACATTTCTAGAAGCATTAAGACCTTTCTTTTTTAATATTTCTACAGCATAAAAAATGCAGGTCTGTGAGCCTCCATCAACACAAACAAGAAGGGGTAATCTAGTTAGAATGGAAACTAAAGCAAGCTCAAAACGCGACCATGCACAAGCAAGGTGAACAGGGTCTGCATTGGATTGCTGTAGAGCTTTTCATTTAACACCACACCTAATTGCTCTTCTCTCTTGAGGCAGATTTCCAAAGATCCTCATCAAAGGACCATATGGAGCACCTGCTCAAAACTACAAGAAGTATGACATTCTCCTTCTCATTGGCCTGGGAATTGGAGCAACCCCAATGATCAGCATCCTCAAAGATCTTCTAAACCATATGAAGCAAACTGACACTAAACAAGTGAGTTAAGATGAAATCGTGCTACAACTTTGTTGAAATAAAACCATGGATAACTTAATAACCAGATGGGATTCATACTAATGCAGGTCAAGGAAGAAGGACATCCACTTGAGGAGAATAAGAAAGGTCCAGAAAGAGCTTATTTCTATTGGGTGACAAGGGAACAAGGCTCATTTGAATGGTTCAAAGGCGTCATGGATGATATTGCAGACTATGACCACAATGTGAGTTTTGAAACACGAACCCCTATTTGCTTCAAGTTTTCAGAATCTGTTTTCTACCTTCATTTTTTAGAAAACATGAAACTTTTTGTGACACTTTTCGAAACTTAGTATCTGCATATTTTGGGAAGAAACATTTTTAGAAACAGCAGAGAGATTCTTCAATTTGTAGATAGTATTTATTGATAAAGAATAGGATACCAAAACAATGAGCGTTTTTGTTTAGAAACAAGTTATGAATTAGATAATGAAAACTGCTATCCAGTGATATAAGATATATCAAACTGATTGGTATTTATTCAAATATTGCAGAATCTAATAGAAATGCATAACTACTTGACTAGTGTGTATGAAGAAGGAGATGCACGATCGGCATTAATTGCCACGGTGCAGTCTCTGCAGCATGCTAAAAATGGAGTTGACGTTGTCTCAGAAAGTCGGGTAATATTTACTAGTGCTAGGTGAACTTCACTGGATGACTGAATTGTAACCAGTCTTTAGCCTTCTACTCTAACACATTGCTCAACAGATAAGAACACATTTTGCCAGACCCAACTGGAGCAAAGTGTTTTCTCAACTCGCAAATAGCCACCCAGCTTCACGAATTGGTAAGCAAATCCAGTATCATACTTGCAGGTGTACTATTTTGGCATATATTCTTCATTAGTTGTCACATGGTGTGTTGCAGGTGTCTTCTACTGCGGAAGTTCTACACTTACCAAACCACTAAGGAAGCTTTGCCAGGAGTTTAGCCTAAACTCATCCACCCGTTTCCAATTCCATAAGGAAAATTTCTAGAGATGAAATATCGTCGGTGTAACAAATTTGAAGACCTGCAATGAAATCAAATATAATACTTCCTCCATTAGCAATTGGTACAAGATCCGGAAAATGGTTATACACTGGTCACTTTGGTTTGGGAGTTTTTTTTTATGATATTGCTTAAGCCTGTAAATAAGCTTCCCAGTGTAAACTTGCATGTGGCATCACTCTTGCTCACTCAACTAAGTTACTTGACTTGAATAAGCTAGCTTCCAATGCTATGACTCTGCCATGTTTTACTAACAAAAAATTGAAGAAACATAGAACCTTGTCTGTTGTCTTTTCCCGATAATTAAATGGTACATTGCAAAAAACAAAAAGAGCAACAATCAATTAGGGAGACCAATCATCAATAAAAAAGTAGAACAACAAAATTTTAATAGATTTCAACAGCTAATTCACTGGCCCCGGACAAAGCCAATAAGGACTATATTGCGCTTGTGCATGAATAAAAATCCACAGAAAAAAGAATGCAAGAATTTAAGTCGCGGGAATGAACTAGCAGACCTATGTTCAGCTCCATAGAGCATAGGTATATAGAATTTCTTCAACAAAATCCACGAGGGTAAAAAGGAAACAATTACATTCAGGAGGAGAGGGAAATCCCATTTTGTGCTTGGTGATATACCGTTTCACACCAACTTCCACTCCGAGGCATGTTCATGTCACCAACTCCACTCAGAAAGACACACAAAGCATGCATGTACACAGACAGATACATGGAAGCCATTTGATTCCCGGCGGATGTCCAAATCCCTGGCTGAAGTATGTTTGTTAATGAGAAAGGGAAGAAAAAGAAAAGGCTTCCTTTTGCAATGTAAGACAATGGTAGGACAGCACAGGTGACTCGAGCATTAGTCCACTTAACAGTAACACATGGTTAACACTTTTGAAAAATTTAAATAAAATAAAAAAGGCGAAGGCCCCAATTGTCCGAGTCAAATCAAATAGGCCCTGTTCTGATGCTTAGCCTAAGGACTGGAAAAACATAGACCCTCCCCATATATAGCAGTAGGGGAGGCCAACGCAGTAGATTTAAATATCGGCCACTACGTAGTTGCTGATAGCGGTTTTTCGGCCCTCACATATACCGATGCTACAAAAATTCACACCCATATCGGCCGATTCCTGAAACATGTCGCTTCATATCCGGGTTTTTTTTTGGTCGATACTAGACCGCTATGGCTGCATCAAGTGCTCTGGGCCAAAAATGATTTTAAAAGATTCATGACCAGTGTACTTGATTCCCACTACGTACCATCCGATGCTCTCGCTACCAGTACCGATACATGGTCCGCTGGTGCTAACTCTTCTTGGGCATCTGGGGAGCTAGGGATAGGTTCCTAAGGGGCCCGGCAATGCCACAACAGTTAAAATTTTCTAGCCTAAAATCTGTTACTACTATTTAGAACCCTAGAGAATGGATAAATCCACTTCAATTGCTATTCCTGGTTGAGTTATAGATTTCCCTTCTCATCAGAATTCAGAAACGAAATAATAGCAGAAGCAGAAGTAAAACTTTCCTTCTCGTTCCTTATTTTCTCAGGTTTTGTCAGTCCATCACAGGAAACTAGTCGATTCAAGGCCAATTGAGACAATGTCTCAACTTGGGTCTCGGTACTCCTAATTAATTAATGGGTACTTTTCCCACTGGCAGACCCATGTGAGAACAACCCAAATCAACTGTTTCGAAATATTTCTGAGAAGGAAACAGTAGAGAAGAATTACTAAAAACTCAGAGCAAACGAACAAGTGATTAAAGTTTCGTTAATCAAACAAGAAAGTAGGAATTTCAGTGGACACATACCTCCAATATCGATTGAATTAGAGTCTGATTTATATGGAAGGATTGGGAAGTTCGAAGGTGCTTCTTTTCTTGCTTTCGACAGGGGAGAGTTATACAATGTTGTGTATGTATCGCCAGAGTATGTAATTAGCGAGCTTCCCATATGAATGCGCGCGCCAATTGAGCGGAGTAATTAATTACGCAGGAAACATAATTTTCAGGAGTAATGATTCAGGCAGCGCTCCCGCCTCCCAGAATACACGTGGCATTGCTACCATTTACGTATCGATAAATCATTTCTTAAAGTAATTATTATTCACTTTTTTGAGTTGTTGAGAAATTAGAGGTGACTCACATAATATACGGACAATTTTATTTTTGAAAAGTATCTCATGATAATAACACAATAGTACTCCGGAATTACGCAATATTCCCTTTCTTATTCCAACGACCAAACATTATTTTGCCTTTTGAATGGTCTCCACTCTATTTACATTCTAAAAGATTGTGTATGTGAAATTTGTAGTCCAATTACTTGTTTCCAATTTCCTGTAAGCCTAGCCATAACAACGTAATAATAATTTTTTCTGATAATCAAGTGTTCAGATCAACTTTCATCCTTGATTAACAAAATCACGATTGTATGCACCCATCTTTTCCAAAATACCCAATCAAATGAAAAGAAAGAACTTCTCCAGATTAAGAACTAATTAAAGTGTTGGGTTAATGATATGGGAAAAACAATTTACTGAAGGGCAACAACATAAGATAAATTGTTTACTTTATTCGAAATTCGTCATTTTGTTGATCAGGTCACAAATTCTCATTAGTTTTCTATGTTCGTCTTGTCTCATAATATTGAGATAATCAGTTTCAAATTTTTTTTCCATCCGAACTAAGGAAAATTACTCACACACATTCAACCAATCTTTTTATTAAAATAAAACTTAATTTTGAGGCACATGAAAATTTGTCCCATTCCAAATAATGACTAGGGTTGCATTGACTAAATTACGAACTTGTAGGGCTTAAATAGAACACCCACAAGTTTGAGGATTGCAGTGACCAATTAATAGTTAGCCAATATTCAATAGATCTAAAATCTTTACACACGGAAAATTAGTTTACCCAATTACATGAAAACTAGGCCTAACACAGACAAAAGGTGAATAAAACACACTCTTATGGCACTATGGTTCATGAGAAGCAGTCTTCTTCATAAAAACCTTCCTCTTGTACTTGATCCCAAAGGGTGTGACCTCCCTATCACAAGAGTCAGAACCATGCCACACACGCCTAGGAAAATACCGGTGAAAATAGAAATAATCCGAGCTCAAGTGGGCCCCATCGAGTGCCCGGACTTGTGCAAATCCGGGCCGCCAGTCGTCGTCTCCGGTGAGCTTGAGGTAGAGGTAACAAATGGGGGATTCCACACACTGGCCAGTGATTTGGAATTGGTCCACGTGGCAAGCTTGGAATGGCATTCGCGGCACGTCGTCGAGGACTTGGGGCTGTAGTGGATCTACCCACCTTACATGCTTGTGATTGAGGTGCTTTACTAGAATTTCATTTGATTTGGTATCACCAAACCTTAGGCTGATGTGGTTAGTGGTCTCTGCACCCTTTGTACATGTTGTTTCTATTGTTACTGCATAGGTACAGTTATCCTGCAATGTCAAAAAATCAAAGACCTTGTTAGATCCTTATGTGGACTAAATATGTCTCCCACCAATGACCAAACCATGAGTGATCGCCCTTGGTGGTTCCCCGGACCTCTTTTCCACCAGATATGTGGGACTCCAATGTGTGGTGGAAAAGAGTTCTGGGACATAATTTTTCCCAAACCAGGTAATGCATGGTTTCATAAGAGGATTGGAGAAGGCTACCATAAGACGAAAGATATTTGATTCAAAAGCACTACAAAGTACAAACCAAACCATGAGTGATTATGCAGGGCCCTTGGTGGTTCCCTGGACCTCTTTGCCAATACATGTGGGGCTACAATGTGTGGTGGAAAAGGGTTCTGGAGCACAATTTTTCCCAAACCAAATAATGCATGGTTTCGTAAAAGGATTGAAGGAGGCTACCATAAGACGAAAGATATTCGATTCAAAACTATTACATGTTTCAAAGGTTTTCCCTGACTCGTTTCGCGTCAACACAAAAATCAAATCACCTCGACTCTTCAAGAGGAACAAGCCCGGGTCAAACAGCAATGATTTGATTCATTTCATTTTACACTACTCGGAACCAAGTACTCAATCGTATGGACATGTAAACTACAAGATTCCCAGGGGAAATGAACGGTTAGCATACTGAATTCCATACTTGACCTCGCAGAGACATAAAATGGACTAATTCGTACTAAACAAAAACTGTCAATTGCACATTTGAGTAAAAGAATCATTAGGGATAGCTCAATTCCAAATTTCTACCATCTATAAAATACGAATAAGAACACCACCAAAAATAAGTCCGGAATCCTCGGTCTCAGGGGAAAAAAATACGCGTTCTCCTGTATGGGATCTCAGCTAGTCAGCTGCACACAATGGTTGTAATGCGCATTGAGCAACTAAGAGAGGCATAGTACAGGAAAATTGGGGTTTCCAGAAAATGGTCTAATGTCCCTAAAAATACCATGAATTACAAGTAAAATGCTTTTTCCTAGCAATGCAACCGTTGCATGGGGCATCAATACCTTCTTTTGTGGTGGGAGATTTTCACCTCCTGCAATTATAAACACAAAAGAAAGAAAAACACAAACTGAAAGGATTGGCCCCCTGCAATTTATCTTCATCACTGAGAGCTCAAAACTCTGAAATTCATACGCGAGAAAGTAAGCTCTTAACGAGAACCAATCAGACACACATATGCAATTTATACACTTTTCTTATTCTTGATTCTTGCCTTCACACACTTGAAAACCTCAGACTCAAGCTTTTTAGCCGCAACTACTAATGTTTTAGCCTAAGATCTTTTTTGTTGTAAGATTATTGCTTAAGTTCTACTCATACCTTATCACTTTACTTGGGCTAATTAATATGCTTTTAACAAGGGAAAGCAACTTTTATTGTTTATGTATTCATCTTCAACACTTTGTTCTTTTGGCCCTTTCGCTTCTCCTTTGTGGTGAAACCCCGGATAATAATATCTCAACGTAAAGATTACAACAAAAGAAAAGAACAAGAAACCAACCCATTATGAGAAAAGTACCAATTTACTAAAACTTGAGTCCAAATGATAACACAGCCAAGAAACAAAAAGAAGAAGAAGAAGACAACCAAGAGTTATTTTCAGATAGAATCATAAGCAAAAACCACGCCGGCAAAACAAAGAGGAAAACCTTTTCTTGCATAATTGGAATGTTAGTAGTAGTGGAATCCAAATCATTTTGCTGGTAATTTTAATACTCATAGCAGAATGATCTCTCTGTTGTATTCTTCTTAGTACTGTTTGTGTTTCCTTGCAATTGTGTTTGACAAGGACCGGGGCAGGAGAGCCAGTCTGTGTCAGGTGTGGGTATGTGTTTACGTGTCAGATTCATTGAATTTTCATCTCAAGCAGACGGGAACACGAAAAAAAGTTTCATACTCATTAGGATAATTCTTTATTTTTTCGGTTTAATGGTGTTTACAAGATGCCTAAGTGCATCTGATGCATGATATAGGATTTTTGCGCATAGCTCATGGTTATTTCGGATAACCTAATATGCTTAGGGGCATGTCCAGTCTGTCCAGACACAAATCTTATACCCTAATCCGGGTTTCTAGTATCGGACATTGGTAGAAATTAGCAGAGACATGTAACATAGCTTTTCGTGAAAAGAAAATATGAGCTTGACTCCACAAATTTCCGTTAGGGACTTTCTGAAGGAAATAAATTTATGTTGAATCTTCTCATTTCAATGACTAATTTTATTTTATTTTTGCTCGCAAAAAGAAGATATATAGATGAAAACTTGATAAGGGTACATCAAGTAGGAGAGAGAGGGGGGAGAGGGCATCCAACCGAGGTTGAATGAAGGAAACAACGAAAAACAAAAGATAGAGAAAAAAAACAGCCAAAAGCGAAAACAACCAAAGCATCCAAAGCCAAAAAAAAAAGAAAGATGAGATTTGTGTTGTGGTGAAAGTGTCAATTCTTACAAGTCTCCTACGTTGAGATGGGAAAAAAAGACAGTCGGAACGTGGGTGCAGAAAGTTAATCGTGCCTACTGATAAAGGGAGGGAAGATGAGATTCATTCTCATATGATGTGTGTACCCAACACACACTGGTCTGATTAACAGGACAATAATTTCTAAACCTTTAATCATCTAACTAATGGTGAAAATCCCAGTTCAGCTCTCTACTTGCAGGTCTTAGCCCAACAAACAAAATTTTAATTTCAAGAGAAAGAGGGCTCATGTTTAGTTTGTATCACTATTGGCTGGCACAAGGTCAGGATTCTAATGGCCAAGACGAGGTGACACCTCATCATAAGGCGCTACTATTTTTCTGTTCTTTTTTTTTTTTTCCTTCCGAGTGCCAAGGTCATGTAACATGAAAAAAAATTTGGCATGAAAAAGTTCAGGAAGATGAAGTTCAATTCGCAGGTTATCACGGTTTGGCTGCAGTTACTTTTTGGTTTTTCATATTATTAGATTTTTGGGGTGCGAATGTAGCAATTACCTGTAAACTTTTGCTGCCATGAACCAGAAACTGTCCAACCTGGGGTTGAAACACCAAAAAAGAGAGTAGCTAACTCTTGTTAACAGAAGAGTGTTTCGGTGACTGTAGGCTGTAACTAATACAAAGAAAGTGAGTGAGTTGGGATTGTGATGCCAAGAGCTCGTTTACGTTGAGACCAATAACTCAAAGAGCGAGCCACATAAACCACAATGCAAACCAGCTAATATACAAACAAGTATGAATACAAGAGCACCACTTTCTTGTGAAACCCAATGCAAATTTCTTATCACTAGCTGGAGTGTATTCTGTTAAGATCGAGCAACTGCAATCCAGTTAAGTCCATCAATAAAAAGCAAAAAGACAATGTTTCATATACTATCAGAGATTGAACATGGTATCCCGTCTTTGAATGCTACATTGTCCATCAAGGTGGGAAATGGAGCTGGGTCATGCCAAATGCAACTTGTACTCAAGCTAACAGCAAGAAAAATGACATCATGATCAGAAAGCAGACACAATTTTCCCAATGAAAATTAAGTGCAGTTATCTAAAAAATGCCTCAAAATGCCTCTTGCAGAAAATCTTCTCAAGCTGATGGACAACAATCCTACCTTGGCATCCCCTTTCTGTTTGACAATTTTCAACCAACCTTACAAAATCCACCTACTTGTCACCATTGAATACTTAACACAATGCTCATAAACGCCGCAGTTCTTCCCACATCACCACAAGTCATTACAGGAACATGTCCCCCCTCTAAAGTGGTGAAACCGGACACCATCCTTGATGAAGATTTCAAGTCTTCTTAGCATGGAGATATACTTGACTACTGTATGGCAGTCCGAACAGACTCTCGTGTCGTCTTGAGTAGTCCAAAAGTAATGGCCAATTTCTCCGTGTGACAAAGCAACACCTTCTCCTTTTCGCCAGAATCCATATCTGGGATTATGCATTTCAGATCCGGGACGTATCCCAAACTTTTCATTTCAGAAATCAATTGATATAACTCGAAATATATCTCTCCTTCATCCGGGTGAGCTTTTCCTTTGGCATAGAACACGTGGATTTTCTCATTGATTCGTATCCAACTCCAGACTTGCCCAAGTCTCGCCATTTTCACATCCATCAAATCTCTAATATTTTCTACATCTTCCCCTCTGCCCAAAGCCGCATACAGTTTCATTATCACTAAATAATGAGCATGATTATGTGGTTCTAATTTGAAGAGATTCTTTGCTGCAATCTCCGCAAGCTTCAAATTTCCATGGATTCGGCATGACACAAGAAGAGGGCCCCAAACTGTGGCATCTGGCGTTATTGGCATCCTATCAATAAAATCCCAAGCTTCATCAAGATATCCACATTTTCCAAGAAGATCAACCATACAAGAGTAATGCTCAGTTGTGGGGATTATGTTGTAATCTATCTTCAGATTGTCGAAATATTTCCATCCTTCATTTACTAGGCCTGAGTGCTTGCACCGGAGAGGAGAGCTGTGAAGGTAATGGCATCAAGCCGAATACCCCTTCTTGCATTTCATTGAAAAGAAAAATCGCCTCTTTTCCTCTGCTGTAAATTGAAAAACCCATGATCATGCAATTCCAAGAAGCCAATGTTTTGTCTTGGATCTTTTCAAAAACCTCGTAGGCAATCTCTAGGCTGCCATACTTAATGTACATGTCAATAAGAGCTGTATTTACATATTCATCTTCCGTGAAACCATTTCTAATTCCCATACAGTGTCTCTTTTCCCTTCTGTAGCGATGATAGGCCTGCACAGGCTAGAAGTAAGGTGGAAATGGTGGCTGAGTTAGGCTTGATACCTTCTTCTTGCATTCGGATGGAAAAACCAAGACTCCAAGAGCACCGATAAAGTTCCCATTCTGTGTGCAACCGGATATTAGAGCGGTCCATGTGACAACGTTAGGAGTCAAGCCTGAAACTTTCATCTGCGAAAGCATGGACAGAGCTTCCTTATTGCAGCCCCACATCAAATACCCATAAACCAGACCATTACATGTCACTAAATCTGGTTTAATTCCTTCATTTTTCCATCCAGTTCAACATTTTTATGGCATCCTCAAATTGGCCTGTGAAGGAATATCCTGAAATTAATGCATTCCAAGCCAAAATGTTTCTATTGATCATACTATCGAAAACAGCTTGCGCATAGGTTAGATTATAATTCTTCACATACATATCAACCAGCGAAGTTCCCACATATATATCATTGTTAAACCCATTGCTTATCACATAACTATACGATTCCTTCCCAAGACTCAAGTAACTCAATGCACTAATCGCTTGAAGACCGCTGGTGAGAGAGCTAGAGTTAAGTTTCAAACCGGCAGCTTGTATTCTCCGCAAAAGAATCAAGACTTCTAGGTATAACCCGTGTTGGAAATGACCTGACAAAAGGCAATTCCAGGTTATAATGTCTGGTTCCATGTTACAACTCTCCATTTCAGATATAAAAAAAAAATCATTATTAAATAAACTATTTTAGCTATGCAAACCTATGTTGTAGCTACTAAATATTGAGGATACGAGTCATACGACTCGAATGCATTAGCGACCGGAGGCGTATGTGTATCACACACATATATTTTATACTTAACATTTGGTTACTGCACATATCTTACAAGCGGTGCCCCCACGTGTGTCCCTGGAGTGTCTGACACCGATACGGCGATCTCTAGAGTGTCGGTCCTTCATTTATTACCCCTTTCACTAATTATAGGCTCCCTTCTAAAACTTGTTTAAAAATTTGACCATCCATATTGCTTTTTAGCAAGGCTTCATCACATGGCCTCTTTTAACACTACATTGCGATGTGCACACCATAACTAATGAGTACCCCAACCTTATTAACATGAGTAATACCACTGGACTCTAACAGCTCCTTTGGATTGCGAGAATCCGAGAGAGAAGAAAGGAAACGGGAAGAAAATGCAGTCTCTCCCACGTTTGGATGCAGCAAGAGGCGAGAGACGGTGAGAGACCGGACCACCTCCAGACCCCAGTTTTGTTTCTCACCAAAAGTGGTGCGATTTCGTGAGAAAGAGAGATCGTCGTCGACGTCCGGCGACGGCTGCCGTTCACACCTCGTCGGATCGTCGTCAAACCTACACCATTCTCTTCGTCTCTTCGAGGTCAGCCCAGATCTGTCAAATTTTTTGAGTTTTGAAGCTTAGTTTTGGCCGCCGGAGAGTCTAAGGTCACCGGAATAGGAGGGAGAGAGTTTGATTTCTCAGGCTTGTTTGGATGAGGGGTGAGAAACTACTCCCCTTTCTTTTCTTTTCTCCTCATTAAGGTGAACTCCTCTCCTTTCCTTTCTTTTCTCACGCCGGCAGCCAAAATCAGGGATAGTGGGATACTAACATCACTTCCCAACCTAATGAACACCCCATGTTTTGTGGAGGTAGTCAAACTCCAGAAATAAGGTCCCACCAAGCATATGAAGTGGATGTAGTCGAAATCCAGAGATACGGTCCCACTGTTGGGCTTATGAAGCCTAATTCGATTTGGTTCGCGTTTCGCAGGCTATTCGGAGCTCGGTCAGTTCGCAGTTGGGAACTATGTAAATCTCTATTTGCGTTCTTGTTAATTTTCTTCAATGTACTAAAAACACAATTGGAAACCACGTAAAATCCCCATTTCTTGCATCCCTGTTTCTTTTCTTGATTGTTCGGTTGTTTGTTTATTCATTTGGCCGATGGCTCAATAGTAAATCAATCAAAACGTACCAAGTAAGAATGGAGGAAAAATGCATTTTGAAGCGAAAAAAATTCCAATGTCACCTGCTGAGACTGAGATGAGGACGGAAGTGCTGCAAATGACGAACGATTGAGAGGCGCCGTGCAACGGAACGGTCGAATCGCCGGAATCGCCACACAGTTGAGACTTCAGAGGTTCGTATTTGTTTTGTGCAGAGAAAGGAGGTTTTTTTTTTTTAATATTTTCCACGTCATGACATAGGTTGAACCTATGTCATGTTCCTCAAAACGACTCCGTTTCGTTCAAAAAAACTCTTGGTACTATAAACATGATTTCTACCTATATCAATCATTATTTAATGATCCGAGACGTTCTTCTCGTAGAAATAATTGTAACACATATGATGTATGAATATATCGTAAATAAATTACATAATAGTACTTGATCTAAATGAATTTCTATATCTTAAAATCGATTTGAATATATTGAATCATATCCCCTTCCATATCAATAATTCTTAAGGAACTTTACGTATGTTTTCTATCTACCTCGGTGATATTTTAATGATCTGATACATTCACATTGTAAAACGCAGAAAAATACTCGTAATATAAAAATTTCATATTAATTGAAAATGAATTAGTACTTAATCTTAATGAATTTATATTTGTTAAAATAGGTTTGGCTACACTGAAGCGGAGCCCTAATATGAAAATAACCGGTTTCAGGCGTTATCCTTAGAACCGACGTCCGTCATCGGTGCGGTGAAGCGCCCTTTTGCCCTGTACCTTTCCTGTCCTGTCCAAGCAGATTCATCTCCGAAAACGGTCGGCAAATCAGAGGCTCCGGCCAATCGAAAGAATGTTCAAGGCATTTACGACCTAGGACCTGGTAGATTTGGTTCAGAGGCTGTTTTTGTCCCTCGCAAGTTTGGTATTACACTTCTGAAGAAGATGATG
Organism: Gaultheria prostrata; assembly: GCA_036023075.1. Classification (NCBI taxonomy): domain Eukaryota; kingdom Viridiplantae; phylum Streptophyta; class Magnoliopsida; order Ericales; family Ericaceae; genus Gaultheria; species Gaultheria prostrata. The sequence goes on along the minus strand of JAXBDA010002996.1, from coordinate 12,209 downwards.
GCTACTTGATATTAGGCGATTGGGTATGTATTCCTATCTCTCACCATCATATACACCATAATTGTACTCTTTTTTTTAGGTTATCAGTGTTCAACCTCTAGTTTGTGAACAGATGTTGAGGTTCAGTTGGTGCAGTGTCTAAAATCCCTTAAATCTAAAACTGTAGAATATACTAGCTAATCCTGTATAAATAAATTCAATTCACTTGGAGAACTTACTGGAGTAGAATTCAGATGCACTATACTGTTGGTGAGGGTGAAGAATTTAGTAATTAGTACTCTACTTCTTCCCCTAAACACCAAACAGTTGCCTTGTTAGAGCCATCGACGATTGTCGTGGATTATGCACATCACATATCTATGGAGGTAGCAAGCATAGATGTGTAGGCGGTTGAAGAATCTAAAACTAGTTTAGAAGATTGCTAGATTGAACTGTAGTATGGATGAAACATTTCATGATCTGTTACCACTGAGGAGCACCAAGTTTGGTGCAGTTTGGTATTTTGTTGAAGGGCCTCTGGGTATTATGTTGTAGTTGTAGTTCTAGACGACTGAGTTGGAACTTTGGGACCTTACTTGTGCTCTCTGGCCAATCTACGCCTTCAACCCTTAGTAAAAATGTCCTTTAGGTATAAAGACAACTCCAACTTGTAACCTTCATAATTCTTCCTAGAAGAAAAGGATAAAAATATTTTCACTGACTGCTTAGACCTTGTTCTTCAAACCATAAGTTTGTGAATGTCACTGCCCCCATAAAATGTAGATCTTGGTTATTGTTTCTTTATTTCTTGCTAGACTGAATGCCATCTTAAATTCAGAGAGAAGACTAAGAATGCCTTGTGAATACTATTGAATACAAACATAGGGATAGGCCTCATGCCCTTCATCAAGATGAATAGGAGTTATTGAGTAATGTGATTTTTGTTATATTGTGGATTGGAGAAAAGGAGCCATGGAAAAAAATGGTACATAAAAAAAGCAGGATAGGGGCCTCCCAAATGACAATTTCAAAAATGGAGGGCGTGGGAGTCGTTCCCTGATCGCTTGTAATTTTCACAACACGCAGTGACAGCTAGACCAAGGCATGCTTCAGTTTTCTTTGGGCAACATTTAATATTTATTGATAACTTACATGGAAGTGGGCCCCCAATTTTTGGAAAATTTGAGGACCCGAAACGGTTGCTTCATCTGCTTCCCCTATGAGCCGGTTCTGATGGGATTGATAATAGCTGAAGACTTGGACCCATGTGATTGATTGGTATAATAAAATGGGAATATGTAATCTCATAGGATGAATAATTATACCAGGTTGATAGATTAACGGTGAAAGGATATGTAATCCTATGCAATGAGTGATTCTAGCAGACCAATAACAGTGAAATAATAATGCCAAGTCCCCAAGACCCTGTGTGGTAGGAAGATAGGTTTGGTGCCATTTATAGGGACACTTGTAGGGTTATATCCTTTGGTTTTCATGGGTTAAGGGTGTGAGGCTAACTTCTTATAAGGAGTTCTCACATTATATAATTTGCACTACGCAATTGGGACAAAATTTTCATCTGTTCTTTTTTGGTGGAGACCTCTTCAACAAATTCATGGCATTTAGTAATTTATGCAAGTATTCTCATCTATTTGGTCAAAGTAGGATGATGTTATTGCTAATCCTCTCCATGAATGTAGATGCATTAGTTCTCTCTTTGTTTGAGGACTACTTAGGAGTTAGGACTGATAGAGTGCTGGTAATCACAGACGTCATCTAGCAAGAGTGCAGGCAGTGATATGTGTGGCACCTTTCTTCAACTGTTAATCATATTTGATTTAACAACAGATTTTAATCACACATGAACTTGTTTCTTCTGAAAAAATTTAGCTACTTTTCCTAGTTCTCTTTCACAAATATTAGTCAAAACAGTTCACATGTATCCTTGGTGGATATGTATAACTGGCAAGAACTCAACTCCCGATGATGGGCTATGCTTGGATACCACTGTACAACAATCCATTGTTATTGGCTATAATTTTGTGTTTCACATAGATGATTACGCAAGAAGACTAAACATGTACCTACATGTGATTGGCTTCGCTATTATCGTTGTGCATTTTTGCCTTAGTTACTGCCTTTCTTTTTTTTATTATTCGAATCATGCAGTTGTCTAGGAACTTTGAACTTATAGAGGTTTTGTTACGTCATTTTGCGGAACTACTCTTCAATCATTAGTAGCTACATCATTACTGTCCATCCTGAGATAGTTGATGGCAGACCCAGTACTCTAGTGATCGAGTCATTTGTTGTGGATGTACCGGATGGGAACACTAAAGATGAGACATGCTACTTTGTTCGGGCCCTGATTGACTGCAATCTCAAATCGTTGGCCGAAGTCTCAGAGAGATTGGCTGTCATTCACGAAGAGTCCGCTCTCGTTACTCGAGTTTGATATGGTGTTTTGGAAGGATTTGAAAGAATTCTAGTCCCTGTCGAGCGAGGTTTCATTTACCCAGAACTCGAAGTCATTAGTTGGACCAGATCTTCCTCTTCCTCGAAAGTTTTGAAGCAGTCCTGCTTGTAGTTCTGTATTTTTCCTCCTTTATCGTAATACCCCGGACAATTACGTGTATGTAAAACTCAGGTCTCTTCCACAGTTATGTATTGGGCCTTGAGCTTGGTGTATTTAGTTATTGTAATGTAATCTTTATATATGCGTTTATAATGTGTTCCCTGTGGACTGGATTTGTATTTGTATTGCTTTCCTTCTGTTCTCTCTTGACGTGGACTCAATTTCACAATGTGCTTGGTTTTGTTCTCAACTGATGACTACAAAAACCAAGAACACAAAGCTGCCACTTTCATTAAGGTATGCAAGAGGTATGGAGCAAATATCTCTGGCTGGAGACGATTGAGGGACTACATATTTGTTGTACATTAAAAAGTTTATTGTCGAGATTTCACATCTGTTAGATTGTATATCTTACGGCAGATGGGATATACGATTATTTACTATTATATACGATTATTTACTATTTGAACATTAGTCCGATGAAATTACTCATATGATGAATTAATATAACCTTTCACAGGTTGGACAGTTTCTGGTTCATGGCAGCAAAAGTTTACAGGCTGTAAACCGTCCAACCTGGGGTTGAGACACCATAAAAGTGAGTAGCTAACTCTTGTTGACGGAAGAGTGTTTCGGTGACTGTAGGCTGCAACTAATACAAAGAAAGTGAGTGAGTTGGGATTGGAAGAGTGTTTCGGTGACTGTAGGCTGTAACTACTAATACAAAGAAAGTGAGTGAGTTGGGATTGTGACGCCAAGAGCTCGTTTACGTTCAGACCAATAACTCAGAGTGAGCCACATAAACCACAATGCAAACCAGCTAATCTACAAACAAGTATGAATGCAAGAGCACTGCTTTCTTATGAAAACGCAATGCAAATTTCAATACCACTAGCTGGAGTGTATTCTGTCAAGATCGAGCAACTGCAATCCAGTTAAGTCCATCAATAAAAAACCAAAGACATTGTTTCATCTACTACCAGAGATTGAATATGGTATCCCGTCTTTGAATGCTAACATTGTCCATCTAGGTGGAAATGGAGCTGGATGATGCCAACTGCAACTTGTACTCAAGCTAACAGCAAGGAAAATGACATCATGATCGGAAAATACACAATTTTTTCCAATGAAAAGTAAGTGCAGGTATCTAAAATGAACCTAGAAAACCACAAAATAGAGCCTCAAAGATGATTTTTAAACGTCACGCGTCAAAGCAGTATGCATCACAGCTCAACCTTGTTCGGTTGTTCCACACACGCGCGCATGCGCACACACACAGAGAAGGTAACATTAAACGCTTGATGAGATAGATAAGCAGGATCCAGTGCTTCTTAGAGTCACACTTGCCCAGCTCATGAGCAGCGGTCAGTGTCCTAAAAAAGCTTTTGGGTACAATACCCAGAAAACAGACATTTTCTTTACAGAACTCAACAACAACCAACAATGTCTTCTAATAGTGGAATCAACAGACAACAGCACCCTAACCTACATTCACACCCCAAAAATCTAATAATATGAAAAACTAAAAAGTTACTGCAGCCAAACCGTGATAACCTGCGAATTAAACTTCCATCTTCCTCAATTTTTTCATGCCAAATATTTTTCCATGTTACAAGACCTTGGCACTCGGAAGGAAAAAAAAAAAGGAACAGAAAAATAGTGTCAACAATCATATATCCCAAGCGGGTCTTCGCTAAAGAAAATTACAGATAGCTCAACCTAAAGAATGGTGCTCCGTATGTACACTTGTTGATGTTGATTGTTAGGATGTTTCAACTTGGATAATCGCAGACCGTTATCTGCAGTTGGGACTCGACCACATACTGTCTGATGAAAGCTCTTCTCCACCAAACTTCAAATGCTCTCTGAATATTGGGGCAATCGTCTCCTTTGTTTAGGAACCGATGAAACCAATTAAGCAAGATAGACTGTTGCTGTGGCAGAGGCAGTGTAAGAATTGTTTGGCTCAACCCATCCTCAACCAGTTTCTTATCGAAGGATCTATTAGCCCGCCTCATCCACCCAAAGTCCTCATAAAGACATTCCAACCATGTAGAAAGCAGAGAATAGCGGATATCTTTAGGCACCAAAATGTGACCTCTCCCAATTGCGATACATAATTGTGCAGTGATCATACTAATTTCATGACGGTACATAGTGGGTATTTTGGAATGGAGAATAGCGAGCTCCTTTTGATCCGCCCACAATTTCACAAACTCATCCCCCATTTTTTTGTGAATTAGGATTTCAGCTATCCACTGCATGTTATCTGCTTCTCTAGCTATCTCACCCATAAGAACACCTCGGTCCTTCCTGCTCTCATCCACGCATGTGGCTTCAGATAAGCCAAGTATTAGGGAACTCAGACAGCCATGGCAAAGGTGGTAAAGTGTGTCTTTAGAAACATCAAGCCTATTTTCGTCACTGTATTGGTTTGATGATGAGTCCTCCCTAAGTAGCCGAGAAATAAGGGTTTTCATTTCTCGTCGCGCTTTATCGTCTTTGGCCTCTAAAACACCAGTCAACAGTTTCAGGAAGATATTATCAGTTCTTGAAGATGTTGATGGTTCAGATGATACTCTTTTCAGAACTTCCGCTATGGAGTCATGGAGCTGAAGTTCAGTGAGATGAGTTACGATTTTGTCCTCCTCTTCTTCAGACCAGGGAACCGCTTCTAGATACTCTAAGCAAGCAATTATCCCAGCATCAAACATGATTGCAGCAGATACCTGCAATGGGAGGACAATAAATTACTCCTAAGAGACAATTCAAATGGTGAGGAGGGAGAAAACAGAAAATCAAGACTCAGATATTTTTGCCCCTATATTTTAGGATCTTAACCACACACGCGAATCCTCCCCACTGTTTATCGTGAATCATAAAGAAAACTCTATAAATTCATATTAAGCAAAGAAGGGTCAGCTTGACCAAGCCAAAATCGATCAAAAAACAGTTTTCTGCTTGTTTCTCTTCCCTAACAGTTTCTCAGCAACCAAACAAGAACATTTTGGCTTAAATCATTTTCCAGAGAAAAAAACAGAACTCCACAAACTTATTTAACAGAAATTGACGATGAAATATACCCCTAACCACCTTTACCTAACCCAAATACAGTTTCTCAAAACTCCTCAACTCAAACATCTAATCACCACAGTAAATGTTCTCAAATACCAATAAATTTCAAGAAAACTTGATAAAATTTGCAACAGTTCCTCAGTTTCCAAACAGGACTATTATAATTCCAGCACAAATCATTTTGTGAAGAAAAAAGGACTAGAATTCAACAAACCCATTTGCATAACCGAATAAATCCAAACTAATCCTACAAGAATTATCTCAATTACACCCCAACTTAAACATCTAATCACCCCAGAAGAAGTCTTAGAACAACAACCTCTAACCCCTGACAGTCAAGCACATAAATAAACAAAAATCAAAATAAAGAAAATGCACAACATTACCTTCAACAAGCCCAAGACCTTAGAAACCTCCTCCCCCACCAACTTGCTCTTCAAATCATCACAATACATCAACACCACAGTCTCCACATACACCTCCACGTCATCGCAATCGCAAATCTCCACTAAATGCGAAACCCCTCCTCCTCCGCCGTCCTCCCCACCCCCGTCCCGCCTCAATTTCGCCGCAAAAAACCTGCTCCTATCCGCGAGCACCTTCCGATGCACGTCCATCGAAACCCTAAACCCGTCCCGGCCGGAAACGGAGAGCTTGACGTCACCGAAGCCGCCCCAATTGGCCGGGTTGCGAAAGGGCGCCGTCTCGAGAACCCTAGTGACCCTGTGGCGGGCCTCGAGGGAGTGGTTGGAGTGGCGGGAGTGGTGGTCGTCGTTGGAGATCATGTCGAAGAGGGTGGGGCGAGTAGTAGTGGGGAGGGGAGAGGAGGATGAGGATGGCGGAGGAGGAGGAGAGAGAGAGGGGGAAAAGGGGTAGTGAACCCTAGAGGAGGAGAGAGGGAAAGGGTCGGAGATGAAGCCTTGTTTGATCATTGCGGAGACTTGTTTGTTGGACTTGGTGGTGGTGGTGGTGGTGTTGTGTGAGTGGTTGTTCTGGTGGTGGTGGTGGTGGTTGTTGGTCTCGGCCGCCATTGTCTTTGGAGGTTCAATTGAGGAGAGAAAGAGAGAGACAGAGGGAATCCAAGAAAAGCAAGAAGAGGAGAGAGAGAGAGAGAGAGAGAGAGAGAGAGAGAGAGAGATTCGCGGTCTTTGGATCTGGCAATTGAGAACTCGTGAGTGAAATTGATACGAGTGGGATTTTTTTATTTATTTTGATTTTGATAGTGGAGTAGGAGTAATTCTTTAAACCACAAAAACGGCTCATTAAAGAAATGGCGGGAGAGATTGAGCGTGGATCCATGGATGGGGGAGAGATTTCTTCACAGGTTGTGGTTCGATTCTTCACGGATTGGGCTTAGCTTCTTTTCTATGCTTTTTTTATTGAAAATATTTTTATGTAATTCAGTGACAATAATATTGGTTTTGGCTAAATAATTGAGCTGCGAAAAAAAAATTGAGTCAGATTATTTTTCGGTCCTTATTTACATTTTTTTCGTATTGTTTGTTAGTTTTTGTGAATTATTGATTCATCTCGACCAAAATCGGCCTTGGGCATAAATAATAGCGTTCCTAAAATTTTAAAATACATAACTATATAAGTTAGCTGGTTGGTAGAAACGTTATAACAATTCAAGGTTTCTTATTGTAACATTAGGTCTTGTGTTTGAGTCTTCCTACATGCATTTTTTTGACACCAAGATATTTGGAATTGCACAAAAATTTGTAAAGTTCCCTTTGTTTTCCAAGTATTACTCATCTCAAATGACTTCTCCACTATAAGGTGCTTTTGAACCTCATATTGGACAACAAATATGTATACAAATTTTTAAAAAGTCCCCATTGTTAAAATTCGCTTAGGGCCCAGGGTCTGATCTTAATTTTTGTAAGATCAACTTCTCAGAGAGTTTTACAACATGAAGGGAGATCATTCAAAATAGATGCCCGTAAATGGGCCAATTGCACGCTGCGGTCGGGTAACCCAACTGCCGAGAATCCAAGTCCTTTTCAAAATGAACATTTCTTTTCGCTTTTCCTTGCGTGATTGCATTTGCTATGGTACCTTTTCAAAAGTCGAGTGTGAAAATAGCATACTCCAAGGTTAAATTTCAGTCTGATCTTTTTTTTACAAGAAAATTGCAATCGTATCATTTCATAACGTCCAACGACAAGAATGCACCTAAAATATAAAGATAAGAAGCTAATGCGCAACTCAGCCGACAAGACAATAGGACATATTGCAAAGCAGAACTGATTAACGAACTTCAACCAATAGGGCACAAATTTCAAATCAATGCATACATATTTCGGCATTGGAGATTCCAGAACAGATCTAACACAAAGAAATCTAAAGAAAGCAGTTAAAAAGGAAAAGATGGAAAAATAAAATATGCGTATTTCAATAAATGATAGATATAATAGATAGCATTGTTCCTTTTAAAAATAATAATAAATAGCATTATTGGAGTTTTGAAAAACATATAAATAAGAAAAAGAAATAATGTGCGATATTCATTAGCATTTTTAATTCAAATTTTGCCTAAACTATTTGTGATGCTCTACATACTGTAACATTTTTCGCACCATTTGATGATTAAAAAAACAGTAAGAATTGAGCTTGTTTGGTTGTTAGTATTATTATTTTGCAAGGGTAACCTGCTCCTAGGACCAAGTGTCCTCACTCCGAGGTGCAGCGACAACACCAATTTTTGAAACAAATTATTGTCCGGAACTGTTTCATTTAAATTAAAAAAAGATGAAAAAACAAAACAAAGGCATCCTTTATCTGCCAGCCACATTAATGGGTCATCTTTACATGGGGTCACTCTCTAAAGTCTAAACTCTTGTATCATGTGATTTTGCCCTCCCCGAGGCCCACTGCACATTATAAATGAGAATGGGGCGAAAAGAAAAGTGAAAGGATGTTTTGGTCTCACAAGAATAAGTTCTATGGTTAATAGCTTAGCGCATTAGCTTCCTCCACAGTTTCCAATTTAAGTGAGTGTAATTGTTTTCGTTTGATGATCATATGTCTTTAGGGTACATATTAAAAAAAGCCACTCCAATGCAATTTTTTATGCTGTACCTTTTCACATATTTCAATGCATTTTTTAAATTTTAACAATAACCTAGCATGTTCATATCGATAATCTCTTCCCCAACCCTGCCCCCTAGAGTTTGATTATACTAGCTCCATGACTCTAGGGTCAGAGAATATGACTTATGAAATCATACACCACAATTAATATGATTGGTTCGTTATTATCCCTTTTAAAGGAGAGGTCCTAAGCCGAAAAAGGCGTTTTCTAAGCAAAACAAGAATTGGTTTTGATGAAGAATATGAAAGAGAAAAGGTGCTTAGATACGAAAGAGAAAAGGCGTGTTTTCTAAGCAGCAGGACTACCACGTACACCATCAACACCACTGTTAAATTCAAAACTATCCTAGCAACTAGCAACGTTATCTGGGCCTGTTCGTTTTCCAATTTAGTTTTAGTTTAGCTTTAATTTTAATTTTGATGACATCATCTTCTCTCTCTATCTCTCTCCACTCATTACACTTAATGACATCATCAAAACTAAACTAAACTATCTAACCAAACACAGCCCTTATGTTTTGCAACCAAATACAAAGAGCTGAGAGCATGTGCATCAGTTTCTCTATAAGGGAATCTTCTCTATTTTGGCTACCAAAATGAAAGAATCACCCCCTCCAGCAGTCTCTCTACTGCCTTCGGTATTTTACAGAAGCTCCCTTTTTGCTGCAGTACTTCGGTAGAAGTACCGAAGCAATGTTCACCAGCTATCTTTTTCCAGTTCTTTTTTTATTCATTTCTCTCTCTTGCTAGAGAAACCCCATCAGGCTTCTCTCTCTTCCTTCCACAGACAAAACTCATCTGAAATCAACTTGATTTGCATCTAAAACTTTAATTTCTTCCATCACCGATTCACCAGGTCTCCCTTTTCGTGTAGAGAACAACTACTACTACTACTCTGTTCAAAGAACGTCATTCTCCTCCTAGTCATGTGCGAACAACACCTTTCAATCTCTGTCTCCCTCTCCCTCTCACGTTTAAGCAGCAGCTGTTGTGCCAATCGACGGCGATTGTCGACTTCCAATCGATGATGAATGGCAAGTTCCGATCAACAGCGGTCTGCTCCGATGGGTGGGTATGCTACATACATATGTGTGTGTATATATATATATATATATATTGAGGTGTGTAATATTTAATTATTTTAAGTATGAATGGAGAGAAAAATAGAGAGGATTGTTGGAGTATTGAAAGTGACGTGGATAGATAAAAGAGAAAAGGTGCACTGTATACTAGCATTTTTTGCTCAAATTTTGGCTAAGCTGCTACACATGCTCTGAGTTTATGTGAAAAACATTTTTATTTTCACCAGCGGAGCACAAATGTGAAGTACTAGTACTATATTTTCTTGACAAATAATAATAATAGGAGTATTCGAGGAACCTTGCAAAGAAAACAAACACCAGAGTGTCAGATAATGTCATTGGTGTCTTATCATTTCAAATGGCATGTTGATGTGAAGTGGTATACTGCATGATTGTACTGGCAAATAATTGAACCTACTTCAGTTACAGAGCCCAAGAAACCACTTGGGAGAAAAATGGCGCAGTACTTCCTTCGTTCTAAAATATTTGGCAAAAAATACTATTTACACCTCTCAAAAAATCTTCTTTATTTTGTATTTTATACTACTACTTTTTACGATTTGAAAAATTATGTTTAATAAAACTAAGCAAAATCTATCAAACAATATCCATATTGCATATATAATTCATTACTCCCTCCGTCCGCGTTTGTTAGTCCACAAATATACTTTTCTCGGTCCCAGAAAAATTGTCCATGAAGTCAAATCAAAGTACAAATTAGAGTAAGAGTACTCTTTTACCCTTCTTTTTTATATTAACTAACAATCACCATCATTTGTAAATAGGTTAAAAGAGCCCCAACATTCTTCTATTTACTCATTTCGTTGGTTAGTGCTTCCCTGGCTTGATATTCAACTCTTAGTTCATGAGAACTTCGATCTATGTGCTTGTCATGGGTTCCTCTAAATCAGAACGGACTCCACTCGTCAACAGTAACAAGGTCTGAGTAACTAGACATCTTGAAACACACAATAAATGTTATTTATGTAGATGTTTATTTACATACTACGAGTATTACTTTACAGTTTTTTACAAGCATTTGTTGTTCTTACATGAAGGGGCACATATTGTAATTTTCTAATGATATCCATTCTCCATTGGTGCCGTACCATTATTGTTGGAAGGGCCCGGTTTGGCTCTATTAAAAGGTAATATTTCACTTTCTCGTCCCCAGCATTAACTAGGTTTAGCAAAACTTGGAACCATTCAGTGTCTTGTATGAGTTGTAATGCCTTTTGCCATATTAGAGTTTCTGTGTCAAAGTCGATGCTCTTTGTTAATTCTGCGGATAATAGAGGCTGATAGTGAACCACTCTCCTTAATGCTCAATATGCAAGTGTGCGTCTTGAGTGGTGAGGTGTTCGTACAGTTTTGCGTTCGCAGGGTGGGGTGGCCGCGCATCCATTGAGAGAGGGATTAACTATATGTATATATATACATCCCTTGTTGGTTTGTCATTCCTACTACCAATGTTACAAGATTTAACAGTTTCACTATTTAGATCATGCCAACTGCCCGGGGACTCGGATAAATTTTTAAAGAAAAATTTTCCGTTAAAAAATATTTTTTTTAATAACATTGCTCTGATACCACCTTTGTCACGATCCTGAATCTCGAATTGGTCGAGTTATTGTAACCGGCGGATGAGTGCTACCGCTCATCCAAGCCTCTTATAAATTTGGCGGGTAATAACTTGATAAAAAAAAAAAAAAAACATAACTAAACCACTTCGGAACTTTTATTACAAAATTGAAGTATTTTTGCAAAACCGTGCTTTTTTTTACAATATTTACACAATTGCTTACTATCGATGTAACGACTTTTGGAAGAATCTGAATGGTCAAAAGAGTGTATTGATGAAGTCTCGTGGAAATGGAAGAATTGTAACCGTTTTATTGATCTTAGCAACAATTACAGCAATGGCAGAAATGAAATGCAGGGAAAATGATACAGGCAGGAGAGAGAGAGAGCGAGAGAGAGGTTGAAGGAAATGAAAGAAAGATGCAACAAAACATCAGCGATTATGGTTTGGGCACGATACAATATTTGTCCCCAATACAAACTCTATCCGAACTGTGATATATTCACATAAATTCCTCGTATATATACGCAAATGAAATACTAGTTATGTTTAAGTTCGAGAAAACACAGTTTAGTTTTAGTTTAGTTTTGTTGACATCATCATTTTCCTCATTTCTCTCTCTATCTCTCTCCACTCATTACACCTTTTGACATCATCAAAACTAAACTAAACTACCAAACGAACACAGCCTATATATTTTGCTATGCAGGAACAATGTTAGAGGAAAAAACAATATTTTGGGCCAATGATCTTGAGTTAATACAAATCTTTTACCTCTATATTTGAACTGAGTTTCGAAAACAAAAATAAACATGTGATAGGT
>JAXBDA010002995.1:0-37999 GCA_036023075.1 Gaultheria prostrata | reverse complement strand
TAACCTGTTGACTGAAATGATTTCGAAACTCTGCCCATGAATCATGCACTTTGACAACTACATATCTATTTGAAAAATGTTAATTCGCAAAACTAAAATACGGAAGGATTTAGTCAAAAAGCAGTCAAGTCTGGATAACAAAGCGAAAAAATATAGCACGCCATCAAGATCTTTTTTCCCTGCAAGGTCTTTTTTCCCTTCATTTGGGTTTGCATAATTAAACATGAGTACATAACAGAGATGAACTATACAAAAGAAGATATCTGGAAAAATCTCGAAGCCTCAAACGTATTACAGGATACGGCCAATAATCCAATCCAGCGCGCTTTAGCTTTGCGTCATCCACCTGAAACCCTAGCGGCTGAAGACAGAATAAATGTTTGAGTAGCGAAGATAATACCAGTTCTTAAGCTGATACCTAATAACTACACACTTTTTTCCACTTTACGCAAACAGACAGGTACGCAATTCTCAGATAGCATATACCCCAACTAGGTGCAGTCCAACGGCTGTTGCTGCACAAGTTCTTGCAATGCATCCAGTGTTACCAGGAATCTGCCAAGGACAAAAGAATTCTCAGAGCCAGCCTCGGGATATTGAGGTTGCCCCAAAAGAAGACACTGAAGCATGTGATATTGGAGATAAAACAAAAAGGATACAGCCTACACCCAAAAATATGTATATGGGGGAGTAGGTGAACAAACCCATGAAGGAAGCGATATTTACAAGGAATGAAAGAAACTAGAGCTACTAATGAACAAAATAATGCAGAATCAAAAGTTAATCAAGTATATGGACAGACGAATGAAACACTGGGAAGCAGGAGCTCGTATGAGAGTTGGTTTGACTGATGCTGGATTATTTCCAAGATCTTAACAACCAAGACAAACTTCCATTTAGGAACCATGGGAATAAGGGAGGACTGCAAAAAAAATGGTGTACACTTCATCTATTTAAATACCAAGGAGGGGTGGAGCTAATATGCACAGTCAATCCATTAACTGCTCTCAAATTAGGCCATTATGGCAAGTAACCAACAAAATAATAAAGCATGACAGCTGCCATCGTCATTATCCTCAGCATCAGGTTTCAACTAAGTGGTACAAGAATCAGACCTGAGAAGGACAAAGACTTGATGGTCAAAGTCGTACCCTTTGTTAATTGTTACTGTTATGGTAAAGTTTGTTAACTAAAGTTACTAAGCATAACGAGAACAAGAGTTCCAATATCAAAAAAATTGATCACCCTTTTATGCTACCACACAATGACAATATATATCGCCTCTTAATATGTATTCCGTACATACTCCCCAGCTATGGAACAACTAACAAGCATCTAACTAGGAGGTGACGCTGCTGACGTAAACCAGTGACTCAAATCTGGGGACATAAGCATTTGCAGAAATAATGCCTGCAGGACACCAATGACGTCCAATTCTGCTTGCTAAAAACAAGATGACATCCAGTCCTGCCAGAACCTGAACCCATACACAAACAAAAACGAGCAAAATGGTATTTCTTCATGCTCACTTAATTGACTGGCAAATCATACTTAACACCACGGCCACCCACATTACTGGATATGTTTTGTTTGATTGTTCGGGCGTTTAAGAAAGATATATGAACTTGTTATGTTGTCCCGCATGACCTGTGCGATTATATTGTTTGCGACATAAACTTCTATTACATTGAAAGTTGATGCATTATGGAAACTTGTCAAAATCCAGAAATCTGTTAAACAATCCCTACCACAAACATTTTTGTTATTCTAGTCTTCCGTATTACTCAATTATTCGCTCGGATTTGGCTCTTCATCCAACCTTAACATGATATTCTCGTTGTGCAGATGCTGAACATGTTAATAAGAGCATGAGCTGGTTTCCTAAGGATGACAATTCCTTTGGATTCATCAAGTTTGGTTTTATATTTTCGGCCGTTCAAAAAAAAAATAATTACTTCATTTGGTTAGTCATTTGTTTTATCTTATTTGGTTTAGAATACTTCAAAAGTTGTGTTTTAACTTATGTGTGAGGGTTGTCCACATTTGTTTTTAACTGGCACATGATATGCGCATAATTTTTGGCATGTAGAAAGGGCAATCGGATGATGGACACATCCTGTATTAGCCTCATCCTATGATGCACGGACACGGACACAGACACGGGAATTCTAAAAAAAATGGGGATACGGACACAGCGGGGGACACGCCACGTGTATATTTATTTATTTATTATTAGATTATATATATATGATCAACTTCCAATAAGGGCCCCTTATTGGACTTTTCCATGCGGACCTAGCCAATTTTCGTGTTTCTGGACCTAATTTTGACGATCCAAACCGCTCAATATTTTTAAAACGTGTTTTTAAGGGCCCCCGCGATAAAGCATAAAAAAAATACCCGGAAGAGCATGATCCGATCAGTTTTTGATAAAAATGCGGTTTGGATCATCAAAATTACCTAGGGAACAGTGAGGTCCTTATGGTAAGTTAAATAAGGGACCCTTATTGGAAGCTCCTTATATATATATATATTAATTTTTTTTTTAGAAAATGCAGCAGCACCAGAAAGTTCTGTCTACTGATGAGGAGGGGAAGATCTATATACATGGCCAAATTACACTTTTTTACCCCAAGTTTTGATTAATTATAAATTTACCGCAGAAAGTTTTAAAATTTTCAATTTTACCCCCGCAGTGTCCCCAGCCGTGTCCCCCTCCAAAATTCAAATTAGCCGTGTCCCCATTCACATGGCGTGTCCGGACCCGTGTCCCCATGTCCGGACACTGCGATACGGGTACCCCAAGAGGTTCGGTGCTTCGTAGGCCCTCATCTCCTCTTCTTCTTGCTTCCTAAATAAATCAAAATCATGAAAATATGGATTCCCCCTATCCAAACATGACCCTAGTCCTGTTTGTGCCGAATATACTCAAAACTTCAGCCTCCCATTCCACATCATTGATCATAACACAACCGTTAAGATGGCCTGGAAGAGGTAGACATTCATCGAAAGTCGAAACGCACGACTATACGATATGGCATTCAAAAAAATCTTAATCTAGTTTCAACCTTCGCCCCCATAAGATAAAATAAAATGAATAACCAGAAAGAACATACGTGGTTAAGTAGTACCTGAGGAGAAACTAATACCACTTGAAGAACCTTGTTCTGTGAGCCTTCACCCACTGCCTCGACCACGTCATTAATCACAGTACGGCCGCTGCCTCTTTCAGCTGCAAAATCCAAAATCGATGATTGAGTATGAAATTTTACAGAGCACGATATATGTGAACATATACATATACAAAGAGACTGCGGCTGCAAACGAATCCTTAAGGGCTCAGTCGGCTGGCTTAGTAATCGAGCTGAGCTCGAATTGTAGGGTAAGCTCGACCCGGCTCAAAAAAGCTCTTGTTTGAATCGTTTGATTTATTTGTATAAGCTCGGCTCATTTACAAAACACAGCTCGGCTTGGCTCGTTTGCAGCCCAGAGAGAGAGTGTGTACAGATAGAGCAGAGAGGAGAGAAGCTTGAAGGAAAGGAGAGAGGAAAGCTGGACTTGATATTGAATAGTGGGAATTGGAGTGGTCGGAAGAGGGAAGAATATCTGGAGCGGAAATGGAGGGGCGTGGTAATAACGGTTAGGGTTTTGAGACCAGTTGATGAGTCCATTCAGAGCCACCGGTTCCGTTCTGGATGGAGCATAAAGATGAGTTGACAGACCAAGGCTCCAGGGCTAGGCAACACTAACGCAGCTGTGTGTCTTTTTTAGTGGGGTTCAAGTTCAAAGGTCAGGTTGTTTACGCACTCCTAGTACTCCTCACAACCCGGTCAAAGACAAATCATTTATATCAAGACTATAAAATTTGCACGAGATTTCTCTCTTGGACTTAACCTCAAGAAATTATTAAATTTTGAACTAAGAATATTTGAGTTTATAACTCATCATGTTGCTATTGTATAGGAGAAAATGAAAATAAGATTTTGGATATAGACAATTGTGTTTAGATTCTTTGGAAAGAGATAAACTCTAATCGTACTACTATGTTAATAAATCTGTGTTTATTGTATCTTTTCATCTTTATGTATACATTAATATTTTTCATTTTTCATTTTTTTTTTGATGGAGGAGTAAAAAATCCATTGATGCCAAATTACAACTTATCACGAGTACCAAATACAACTGAAATGAGACACAAGACATGCAAGAAGGACAAAAAATACAATCAAATCAAATAAATCAAATGAAGGAATAAATCGATCCAGCAGTTTATTGTCGGAGAACAACATGAAAGATGTCAATACGCAACTGTCACGGTAGTTCCACTATTAACGATGCTCCCTTTCATATATTGTCTGATATCAACCAAGGGACTATAGCACCCATGTAGAGAGGATTGCGTGCATAGATACTCATCATGCAACTAGATGGCCTAAACCAACTACAGCGTACACTGGCGATTCCAGCTCATTGAGAGTGGGGTTAGCCGACCCCACAGGAATAAAAAAAAATACTACTTTTATATTAATTTTAAAAAAAAATCATAAAAAAATCACCTAAATTTGGTGGTGACACCACTAGATAACTCCTAAAAATTAATAAAAGTTGCTTCTTTGTGTGGCTTGTTTGAATCTCAGTCACTCGTTTTGTTCGTTTGAAAAAGAAATGTTGATCTGTCTTGCTAGGTTGAGCTTTAAATGTATTTTTTGTTGGAATAAGATTTTTAGTTGCCATTACTATAATGTATTTGTTAGATTTATGGTTGGTAAAATTATTTGATGTTTATGAATGACCCCACGCTTCAGAACTCCTGGAGTCTCCACTGACAGCGCACAAAATCGGTAGAGTAAAAGCAGAATAAATCGCAATCGTGGTTATTGGAACAAAAACTACGACGGTGAACCTTGAATTGAATATAGTGACGTCATTCCTTCCCGAAGCTTATACGAAGGAAAAAAAAAACTACTGAATTAAAACCAACCTACAATCCCTTCCCATGACCATCACCTCCGAACCCAAAGGGCAAACATAAACAAAAACTAAAAACTAAGAGATGTGCATCAAGACAAGAAACCACAACAGTAGAAAAAACCATTGGCATCGAGCAAGCCAAAAGCAATGGACATGGGCAGCGTGTGTGAAACTCAAGTCACAACGAGCCAAATTTGCCACAACCTAAACAAGCCACAACCTACGACAACCGAGCCAAACTAAACCGTGCAACAAACAAGCTGTAAACAAACCCCAAAGTGAAAAATAGCAAACATGCATGCGTGTGTCTGACCCGAGAAAATGAAAACCGGTTGGATCGAGGAGGGGAAGGGAACAACGAAAACGGGGAGCTAGATCCGATGATAAAAGGGAATAATCTCGATCGGACAAGGAGGAGAAAGCCGGGATGGGGGCCGATCGAAACGAGAGAGACAACTGATCAGACTGGGAGTGGGGAGATTAGAAGGGATGAACATGTCACTCGACAGTGAGGGGATGAATCGAACAGGGGGAGTCAAGCAAACAAGGATAGGGGAAATATGCATGCATATCTGGATCCAACATGTGGGATGCCGGCTGTCAGAGAAGAGCAGAGTGAGGTCAACGATCGCTAGAGTAACGCCAGATAAATAGAAACATGGAGTAGACCCAAGGCATACTCAGATCCGCTAGAGCTTTCTCATAGAAGGAATCATAGAGATATACTTATTTGAAGAGGGAGAATCAGAGGTGGGGAGGTGTGGTGGGGGAGGAGGTGGTGGCTCCCCCCCCAAACCTAACAGATTGACCCCACGTGTGATAACTGAACTAGAGAGAAGTAAACGGATTTTTTGTTGAAATATACCCTTTTTCTATTTTATTAACCAAAATATACCATTTTCCAAACTAATTTTAGAAAATACCATACCGCAAACGTGAAACGCGGCATAACATCTGGCAACGCCACCGTGGACGGCGTGTCCACGTAAGATTATACCGCATACGTTAGGGTTTCAATACGGTACAACACAACAATGTTTTCTTTCATCCTCCCCTTCAGAGCTCTGCGATTGGGAGTGATTGGGCGATCGGACGATCACGATCCTCGCCGATGTACCCCTCCCTCCACCGATCGCCGACACCGTTGCTTTCCCTCCCTCCACGATCGCGTTTGTCTTTATCTCTCTCTCCCTCTCTGTAAGTCATACTCTCTCTCTCTCTCTATATATATATATATAGTATTACATGCTTCACTTGCAATTACCCACATACATCCTACAGTACATCCATCTTTTCTGTGCCAATTTCTCTTTCTTGTTTTGATCATGGCAAAGCTTTTAAGATATCAGCATTTAGATTTCAGCATTTAGATTTCAGATTACTCCCACAGAGTTTCACTAGTTCATACCATAGAAAACATGTGGCAAAGGGTGTCGGGCACCTGTACAACTCCAAAAAAATTCTCTAATTGTGCTAGTTTTTTAAGTTAAGAAAATTATATGGAATTGGCCCCTACAAATCCCTCACTTGGAAAAAAATTCTTAGAGTTCCTATATAAGTGTGAACCATTTTTTATTCAAGTGTATAAAATTAAATGGAGTGTACATATAAACACGCAATCTCGTCTCCTCCTTAGACCTAGCAAGTAGCAAAAATACAATAGATAGTCTTGAAATCTTCTTTTATTACTACTGCAGAAATATGTGTGTTCCACCCACTCACTACAAATTCTGCGTCCGCCACTGAACTAATCACTAATCATACATAGTGCCTTGTACTATTACAAGAACATGCAAATAACATCTTCAATTCAAGAACAAAGACGGAATCCTGTAAACAAAATGAAAGACTAAGATCAAACCTTGTCATCTTTAGCCAGAGCATCCAAAAGCATATTATACGTAAAAAAATCCAAATTATACCCTTTCCTCCTCATTTCCAAATACACATCAAACGCCTTACAAATAGCTCGACCTCAAATACGCTTGAAACAAGCACTTATACGTGTAACAATTCAACCTCAAATACGCTAGAGCATCCAAAAGTCATAGACACTATCACAAAAAAAAAAAAATACAGAATTTTTATTGTAATTTGATGCAGGTTTGTCTTTATAAATATTAAATGGTTTGGCCTTTTACTGCATCAAGTTATATATATGATGGAAGGTGATAATTTACAACATGGACCCATTGACGACACAATCCTTGTGTTACGGTGAGACCACTGCCCCCGTGCCGTTTGGGATGCCAATGTAAGTAACAAAATCACCTTTAGAGTAAATAATGTGACGCCGTGTACAAGTTTTAATAAGATTTCATAATTTCAGGGGAGGGGTCCACGCGAGTCTGATACGATCACCATTCGGTGTTGCGAATGGGATTTTCGTTCATTGGATCCCCCCGTCGCCTCCTATTGTAGAGCTGACTAGGCAGGTTGGACTATTTGGCATACTTAACATGCAGTTCATGCAGTTAGATCTTGGTCTGTTGATGGCACTAATGGAGCGTTGGTGCCCAGAGACTCACACTTTCCACTTCGCTTCTGCTAAGGCCACGGTGACTCTCCGAGATGTGGAAATAATAACTGGTCTCCCGGTCGATGGTAAACCGGTAACTTGGAGGACGGATTTGAATTGGGCACAAATGGTGGAAGACTTGTTGGGTCTCGATCTTGAACATGCAGTACGGACAATAAGAAACAAGGTTTCACTCCAGTGGATGTGGGATAACTTCGATGGACAAGTAGCGGAGACTGATACGCAAGTTCAGATTGAGCAGAAGGCACGGGGATACATTATGCAACTAATAGGGGGTGTGTTAGTGGCAGACCAATCATCATCCCGTGTGCATTTATGTTATTTGGAACTTCTTTTGGACCTTAGAGTTGCGGGACGATACAGTTGGGGTAGTGCATGCCTGCGTACAAGGGGTAGTGCATGCCTAAGGTACCTTGTATGCAGGCCTATGCCATATTTCCATGGTAAATAGTATAAATGTTGGGGCCATGTTCGGTTTGCTTCAAGTGTGGGCATGGGAGAGGCTACCTTATCTTGACCTGTGCCGTGTTGGGGACCGGACCGCTCGACTAGGAGCTGCCCTTTTTGGACGGTAAATTTTGTTGATATACATTTATTTGCATTTACATGTATATGTCAATAAATTATTCAATTATTGCAATTGTATTTTGAAAATGCTATCATTTATTCATGTTGGTACCGTTTCATTGCAGGTGGGATGACAAATTCCACTCCCCCGACCTGGCAACCCACGTCGTTGGCCATTATAGGCACTCGCTGGATATGCAGATGCCCGATGAAGTTAGAAGAGATTTATGGCTTTTCTTCCTCATAACACCACACCACTAACACTTTAAATGAAAAAACAACATTCACATTATTTGATTGGCCAATGTCTGCCACCAATTATAATTCAAACATGAAAAAATCATAGTAACTAACAAATAAACATATGCACACATTGACATTAATAAAAGCAATTTTGAAAAATACATACTATCAATGTTGTGGCTGTCTCACCTCCATTACCATCGACAGGAATCGTGGTGCTGGAATCACTGTAAAACCGATGCATCACTTTAATTAAATTAATTCCCTTGCATTTAAACCCATTTTTTGTTGGAATAAATGTTGGATTTGCAACAATAATTGTGCATGTTATTTGGCAACCCTATAATGAGGAGTTGATTGAGTTGGTGCCCCCATTCTACAGTGCTGGGAGGAATATTTGGAGGGCAAAAGTGCCCCTTATAAATTTCAACATCGTAGAGATGCATCAACCCGAGAGAGTGATGCGACAGTTTGGATATCGACAATTGCCTCCAGAGGCCTCTCGGGCTCAAGACCGTTCACACGGTATGGAAATGAAGAAAAAATTGACGAATTGGGAAGATGAGCATAGAGAACATGTAGCGAGGCAGAATAATAGGGTATACCACATTGTACCAGAAGGTCAACCCGACATTCCAGGAGCATACCCCGATTCGGACGAGTACACCACTTGGTACAAGAGAATAACCGTGCGATTTGTTAGTAAGATGAGTGCATCATTGGACAAAACGGTGAGAGTAATAATGTTTTCTTAGTTTAAACCGTGTTAAATATAAATTCATTCAACTGATCTTCGAACTTCTAATTTGCAGGCAAATTTATTTAGGAGCCTAATTACTATGGACCTGCCAGAGGCTGCAAAGGAGGTGGGGAGGCAGGGGTTGTTGTGCATGGCTGACCAGGAGAAATTCCTACGAAAGGAACCTCCAGTGCACGGTGTATGGAGTTCGCCAGCAGTGGTTGAGGAGGGGATGGAGGATGAGGGGAATGTCGAGGAAGAGGTAGGACTTGGTGCGAATGTAGACGCAGCCGAGGGAGAGGTCCATGATGCACATGGGGAGGAAATGGTGCAACAACTACACCCACATGCACAACCACAAGAAGAGGACCATCCAATGCCCATGTTACACACCTCACCTGGCATCTCGATGACTCATTATTCACCACGCCCTCGGACATGCACGATGGTATTGGGTCATCCTCGCAGCGAGGGTCATTTTGAGTCTCAGACTCCCACGTCCGATTGGGCTGACTTTATCGTTGAGCCACTAGGTAAGAAAAATAAATTTGAAAAGAGGTTACACTTGATATGCTAAAAATATTAAGTTTTCTTTTGGTAAATGCTATGTATGTCATTGTTATGGTATTATTTTATCAACTCAGTTTTTATTTTTATCATGTTATTCTTGATATTTTTGTTCTCTCTTTAGACATTAGTTTAGTATTGTACCCACTGGCGATTGGACTTAATTTATTGTGGACTTATTGTGGAGCTAGGTACTGCTGGGGATACTAGTTTGGTTAATGCTCCAGTGGCAAAGAGGATGAGGGTGGACTCTGCGCAGGGTGGTGAAAACGCAGATTGAGGAGCAGATTGTGTGTTCAGAATCAAGTACCCTTCGTGATTGGGAGGTGACACAGGACCATGAACAAGTACCGGAGGTGGTGCACGGTGGTCACCATGATTTCGAGATTGAGGTGCATGATGTGGTGCACGGTGGTGACTTTCATTTGGAGGAGGAGGAGGAGGAGGAGGAGGTGCAGGCAGAGGGACATCATGAGATTGTTGTTGAGGTGCAGGCTGAGGTACCAAAGCGGCGTAGGGGTATGCGTACACGTCACCCACCGCATTGTGGTACTGATAGCCACAAGGGAGGCCGTAGAGGCAAGCATAGGCATTGACTACTCGAAGGTTCACTACTACTGTGTTATCTTACGTTATATCTATGTTATTTATGTTACTAGTACTTGTGTATGTTTGGATAGGTCGTGTGTTTGATGTGCACTTACTTAGTTGACGGTATTTGGTTTATTACAAATACCCTTTATTTGGGTGTTTACATGTGTACCTAAAACTACCCACACACACGACGAAACAAAACATAATGGACTCATGGCTTCGGAACGAAAGGGGGTTGTCCGTTCAGGTCTTCTATTGCAGAGATATGGCAATATTTGCGATACCGTATCCGACACATGTCGGATACGGTGCAAACGCCAAAAGCCGCATATCTCCCCATTCGGTTTTATTTTTTCTATCTTTGGATCCGAACTACTTGTTCTCTCACCGTCATTAGAACTGAGGAGTTAAAGAATTAACAAAATTGGAAATATAAAAGAGATGATGCTCCAGTGGCAAAATTGGTCTCTGTTGTTGGGCATGATAACTATATTCTGCTGTTGCTAGATAACTGTTAAGTAGAGACTGAGTGGTTTACTTGGACAATTATTCGTTAGAAGAGCATTTTTTTTCTTTTTGAAGTCCGATCAACTTTGACCTTCTCCCTGCAATGTTACGTTCCGTGTTGTATTTTTATTTAGCTCATAATGCACACAAAACTTACCGTGCCATATTGATTCGTCACTTTTATCAATCTCATGTAAAGGCATGGCTTTACACAACCTCATCTTGGTGGTAACGTCCTCTTTGGTTTCCAAGGATATACTTCTAGGTCCCATGGAGTCCTTTTCTGATTGGCGTAGGGTTTACTTGCTAGAATTAGACGTGGAACTGATTTGTTTTCATTTAGAATTTGAGCTGATGATGCATGATCAAGTTTGGTTTGCTGCTTGGTCATTATAATCTTCTTATTGGTTGACGTCAATATATACGTTAATAGCTTATCAATTTTTTATCTAAGTTTTATGTTTATATATATGGCCTTTTGGTAATGAGGGTTATTTCTTTTCATGACATGACAAAGCTTGACTACGAAGGAGAGGGACAAGAGTGTAACCGAATGAGCAGATCCTCTGGCAGTGATTGGAAAACAAATGTAGAGACAATATTGCAATGGTCTCCTTTTTCAAGTGAAGCAAATCTCCTACAAACAAGTATTATCATTTGCAAAAGTTGCTGGATTGAGGATAGTGTTGTCACTGGCACAACCTGAGTGACATATCATAACACTTCTATCTGATTTGCGATGATGTCAGATTACTGAATCATCACAAATGATAGATAACTCTTATTGATTCATCACAAATGGTAGGTAACTTGGATGATTTTTGCCTATGTGGGCTTCCTGCAAATTGCGTTTGTAGGGCACTTCATCTTCGCGTTGTCAAGCTGGACACCACGACAGCCACAACTACGATATAATACAATTATAGCATCATCACAAATGGTACGTAGTTAATAATTTCTTTACAATCACCCACATTTATAACAAACTAATATATCAGTAGGCTGAGAAATATAGGCATACTTCGGTTAGCACAAAGAAATTATTCAGAAACAATAGGAGTGGGGGAGGTTTTATAGAGGAAAACCCACAATTACCACATGTAGCATATTAAAAGTGAAATACTAGTGCAACAGGTGTGGGCTTAGGCTTTTGCAGATGTACGTGCCCACTTGATCAATGGTGCATATGAAAAATGTCATAAATAGTCTTTGCATGCCTGGACGTAAACAGGCTTTGCAGGCCTGCTATGTCTACCATCGTATGCCGCATTTTGGACCTGCGGCATTGGAAGCAATACCGCATGTTTGACCTGTGGTATAGTACAAAAGAAAATTCAAGCAAATCTTTCTGATATATTTATTTGTTCGAAATGAGTACATGTTTTTTGGCCGGACTTGGTAAAGACTTGGTAATAACTGTTGCTACATTCTAATTACATGTTTTTTTGGATTTTTAAATCGACAATATTCTATGTTGTTTTTTTTTAATTTTTAAATTACCTATACAATTTTTAATTTCTACGGAATCAACATTTTACAAATGTCTTTCTAAATGCGGATAAAAAAAAAACTTGAACTAACTTATACACAAAAACAAACCAAACCAAACAAAATTTGTCATTAATTGATTGGGAAAAATGTTATAATACAAATAAGAAATATACTTGAAACAAATGTCCTTCTCCTGATCCATGCACGGATATTTCGGTCGAGCCTTACCTAAGTTCGACCAAGGTGTCACGATTGCTAGATTGTGTGTGTTGCGCTCACACAATAGGACTTGTTTCTTATATTTGAAACAAATGTCCTTCTTCTTGCTACTCTCTCCTGATGCCCGGATGCTTCGTTCAAGCTTCTATTAAAATTGTGCCGCTAACATGGAAGTAGACAGGCTTTGCGGCACACAAATTAGGAGGGAGTCTTGTCACTGGCACAACTTTAGTGACGTATCGTGACACTTCTACCTGATTTGCGATGATGTCAAATTACTGAATCATCACAAATGGTAGATAACTCTTACTGATTCATCACAAATGATATATTCTTATCTTCTTCTTCTTTTCAATAGACACCACTTTTTTCTTTTTTCTCCCAACGCATGTAATCGGACTACACAAATACACAATGGCCACGAGGCTGGAGTATATAGAGAGAAAAACCCATATTTAATGGATGCCCATGGGAACAATGTTGCATATTGACAATGCCAACCCTAGTACAACATGTCAGCCCACATAGTGCACAGACTTTGCAAAACTGGTGCTCCTGTTAGCCCACATAGTGCCGCATAAAAGAAAAAGAAAATTGAAAACTACACAAAACAAAACGTCATAATTGAAAACCCAATTCTCGGGTTCCACTTCCATTTATTTTTCTTATTCTCTTTCTCCCTCTTTGTTGCTTTTGTTTTGTGCCCTAAGTTTCCAACCCCAAATTTAAAATCAAATTAAAATCCGAAAAGTTGTTAGCACTAACGAGCTCTAAGGGTCAATACGTAATATTGGGAAAAGTAATTGTAGCATATCATTTTCAATTTCGGCCTAACCTTTTTGTCGTCCATAGCTACACTTTTGATTCTGATTCAATCAACAAATATGCAATTTTTTTTTAATTGACTTGTACTTTTGTCTTTTGCAACAAACCAAATTATGCAAATTTTGATTTATTTATTTGCCTCTAAAAATGAAAGAAGAGTGATGCTCAAGTGATACTTATTAATTATTGTAATGTTAAGGAATTTTTGGGACTTTGATATTCAGACTCTTGTTACTTTTTTGTTTGGGACGTTTTGTATCTTTTAAAATTGTACTGTTTCTTTAAATGTGAAGGGCCCCAAATCGATTTTACGCTCAGGGCCCCAGAAATCTCAGGGACGGGTCTGCTCACGCGGTCTCTCTCCTCCACGGCTATACAAACGGAATACATACAACCAATCATTGGCCACCTTGAGATCAGTGTGGGCACGACGTGCCCACGCTGCCCTTTCCTATTTTGTTAGTTTTTTTTTTTAACGGGAAGGGGTGTTTGGGCTAGCTTATGCGCACCTCAACTATTCTCCTCTCCGGTCCAATCAAAGGCAGACCATCCACGCTGGGACTAGAAGATTCACAAGAGATTTCTCTCTTGTGGCCCGACCGCAAGAGGTTGCCAAGTTTCTATGATGTCACGAGGGTTTACAGCTCATCCATATTGTCACTTGAGCTACCCCTTGGAGTTTCTTATATTGCTAGTTATACTTCCTACTTGAACCCTTAGTCACATAATCCTTCAAATGGTCTTCGCTCCCGCTCTCAATTCTCGCACTCACGAATTTTAGTTGTATGAGAGGTTTTTGGAAGACTCTTTCACAATCGCACTCCCGCATCCGCACTCGTCCACGCATTATGTAAGAACCAAATAATTATCATTAGTTAAACAATTATTTAGTTACACAAATATTGGAGTAATATTCTCTCACCTTTAAGTGGGTGAATAATAAAGTAACACTCTATACAAGGCCAAAACTCTCATTAATTTCTCACACCGCAAGACGCATGTCACCATCACACCGTCAAGAACCTTCAACTTGTGAGTGTATAAGTTGTTGAAGTCTCACTATTCTCGATCTCTTAGAGCTCATGGTTAATTTATAGTGTCGTCACTAATGTATAATCTTAACTATGCCACTGCAACCAAGGCGGTAGTCCGGTGGGGGAGGCAGTGCATCCGATGGGGTGGGGGCACATGCCTACTGCACTTTTCAATAATTTCAATTTTGTTGCTTAATAAAGGTCGTGACAATATTTTTCGCCAACTATACCGCCACAGTGACCACTGACCGTGTCAAAACCACCTCCATTCTTGTCAACCTAAACGTAAACGATCGAAGATTTAGGGTTCATCCATAGATTCACCACCCGATCAGCTTGGAGCTTGATCCCGATCGGGTGTTTGACTTTCTCTTCGAATTTTAATACTTGTTTAGTTTATTAGTAGTCTGATTTTGATTCGGATTGATAATCATTTGATACAACACACCGATAGAGATTAGAGAGAGATGTCGAACTTGTACGGAGATTTTAGTCAGAAGATCGATTACGTGTTCAAAATCGTACTGATTGGAGACTCGGCAGTTGGGAAATCGCAGCTGTTGTCGCGTTTTGCGAGGAACGAGTTCAGTCTGGATTCCAAGGCCACGATTGGTGTTGAGTTTCAGACCAAGACCCTCGTCATCGACCACAAGACCGTCAAGGCTCAGATTTGGGACACTGCTGGACAAGAAAGGTAACGAGGCTAAGCCCTTTCTTTTGCTCTTCACTTGTTTGTTACTCCGTAAGTGTTTTCGTCTCTGTTTGTTGAGGAGACCAATTGATGAGTTTCTAGTAACTTGATTTTTGTTGTATTTATGTTTTGCCTGATTATTATTATAAATATTGCGATCAATAAATATACATTGGAAGACTCAAGCAGATGAGTCAGGAACCAAAAATGTGCAAAACGAATTACAGAACAATAGTTTGTTGGTTTGGGCTGCACAAACAACAATTATTTATACATTAAGAAAAAACCGGAACAATCACTCAATAGCTTATAGATCTAAAGTGGTTTGGCAGAGTGCCACGGCCATGAAAAGAGGAAGAACAGTACCCTATACGTGATAAGAATTCTAAGGCTGAACTTTCAAGTATGGCCTGCTTCTACTGCCCTCTGTTCCAGATACCCTACTCCAAAATACAATTGTATGGCAGTGGAAGAAGAGTCAATGATGGAATCAATAAAAAGTGCTAGACGGTACTTTGGTGATTGCAGAGATCCTAATCTAGGATGCCAAAGATAAAATAAGGAGGAGTTCTGATCTAAACAAAAGGAGTAAACTCTGCGGCTGATTCCAATGTGCTTCTTGGACGTCAGATCCTGTACGACACAACCTAAGAAGAGAATAAGACATCAAAATCAGAATATCAGACAACTGGCTAATCGAAAGGAGGTTCAGATTTAATGGAGGGAAATAGTAGACATTCGAGAGAGACAGTTAGAGAAAGAGGTCGGAATAATGGAATAACCTGCGTAGCAGATCCACTAGCCGTGGCAATACTAACTGGGGAAGTAAGGGAGTGCAATTATTTAAAGAGAGACAAATTAGGGATCATATGATATGGGAGGAACCAGAATAAAAAATCAAGGTGGTGGGTAAAATACCTTTGCTATAAGAACCATGCAAACCTGTCCGGATATTGGCCGTGGAAGAAGCTTGTTGGAGATTCTCCTGAGTGTCAGCCATGATCGCTTGAAATTGTTGGAACTTTTCGATTACTGGCATCTGATCCTTAGACAAGATTCTTGAGTCAAGATTTTCCATTCCCAGACACTGAAAACAGCCATGTATAAGGTCACTTCAAGGTTTAGGGCAGATATAGTGTGTTGCGGAACTGGGGAAATCCGACCAGAATTGTAGGCGAGTCAGGCGACTTATGGCGATCCAGCAAGGGGTGCCCATGGTCGGAATACTGTGTGTTCCATTTGCATATCTGGGTCAGAGACTTTAATTGATGCCAAGCAGAGACAACTACAAAGGGCTTGATGGATTCCAACTAGAGAAGACGATCTGCTAAGATGGATGAAGAGAAGCTGTCAGTCACAGAAACCACCCATAGATGCAAATGTTGATGATAACTATTCCAGTGACAGACGGTATCACGGTACGAATCATTGCAGTGGCAGTTTTGATACCATGATAGAATACAAAAGAGGGAAGACAAACGGTCTGTATATTGCTAATCTAAATGTGATATCTGATACAAGCCTAACCTTAGGTGTTATAAAGGCAATCACCAATAAGCCCTAGGAAACACAGAGTCTTAAGTACCTTTATGAAACAAGATACTCCTCCGTTCCCATTTAGGTACATAATCATGACATTAGTTGTATTTTTACTCTTTTTTACCCTTTAAGTTGTTTAAAGACATCATCATTGCCTTTTCTTATTACCTGCAATTAAGTTGAAAAGTGGGGGGTAAAAGAGTAAACTCAATAACTGTTGCCCATTACTTTTGAACAAGGACAATTTTTTGGTGATAACAAAAAGTGCTAAAAGGGACCAAAAATTGGGGACTGAGGGAGTAAATGACAATAACACCAAAAGTGCTACGTTGATGCAGATAAGTTGAAAAGTGGTGTTGCAACGTTGACAAGTGATGGACAGGAGATGAAAACAATACTATAGAGAGATGGTTGCTCTTCTAGGTGAACCTTGAAGCTGATGATGTAATTTAGGAGATCAGCTCATTAGCCTGACCTTGTCGCTAGGACATCACAAAAAAAGCATTGAAATTAACATAAACATCACGATCATAACTTGCAGTTTAAGGAAGTAACAAGAGTGGATGAATGGTTAAAAACTCAAATGCTTCTCAATATTAATATTTACACATTGCAAACTCGGGGTCAATTTTTTTTCCAACCACTGGAAAATGATGAAGTCAACATAAAGCAGGAGTTTGTTGGACGAGGATTTTTTGGATAACTGCGGTGATCCTAATCTGGGGCAGCATCTGTCGCTCAACGGTCATCACATGGATCAAATGTTGATTCATTGCATGGAGTTATTATTAGGTTAAATGTATCTATATATATGACCTGTGTTTAACTTTAGCGTGTTGGTTTTCTCCCTCCTAAGGTCTCAGGTTTGAAAGCTCTCAGGTATATCCTTTGGGGCCAGCATACAGAGCTTTGTTCTTCTTTAATTTGGACCCTAGCTAGTGGACTGTCGGATTTGCCTTCCTGGATTAGTTGAGGTGCGCATAAGCTAGCCCGGACACCTGAGTTATAAAAAACAAAGTTTAGTGCGTACACAATATAAAAAAGAACAACATGAAGAAGAGAAACAAGTATGAATAAAAGCAAGTCTTGCCAGTCGACACGGGTAGGACACTGGCAGTCTGGATTAGAGTCGAAATAAGTAAGCTTAGAAGTAGTAGAGCTGGGAGGCTGAGGGTGGAGGAGCTTCGCGACGATGAGAGTAAAACAAATTATAGGGTGGGGTAGACCGAGAGGGAGCAGTGGGAATATCAAACACCCCGAGAATCTATGGTGTACTCCAAAAAATCATCAAAAGAAAACGGACCAATGTAAATCAAGTCCTCTTTGGACCCATGATGTTGAATTTACGGAAAGATGCTCAAGGAAGGTAACATGACGGGTCATGACGACATGTATAGCTTTTCAGTGACCGGATTATAGCACATATAGCCTTTCTGAGTAAATGCCATACCCCAAGAAAACACATAAAATAGATGGTGAAATAGCTTAGTACACTCCCACTTAAGAGGCTAGAAAGAAGGACAAGGCATTTCGAACCAAGAACTCTTAATAAATAGTGATTGTGGCCATACACCTTTTGATAAGGTGAGATTCAAGAAAGGAGAGGATTGGGCGTACGGTTAAGGGGAAAAGATATTTGTAATAACAGCCTCACCCCAAAAGACTCTTGTAGCATATGAAGGGATAAGAAGTGATCTAGCTGTGTCAAGAATCTGCATATGTTTTCTTTCGGCATTACCTTCTGTGCCAGAGTACGTGAGCATGAGGACTACTGGATGGTGCCACACAAATTTATGAAACTAATAAACTCACTAGTAGAAGTATTCCCCACCAAATCAGACCGGAGGATTTTATGATAGTTTTAATTGAGCTGCTTCACTTTGGCATGAGCGATGTCTCTTCAACTTCGTTCAGTCCTGTCTTCAAGCATTGTCAATATCTCCTGTAAAAATTATAAATTTGAGGTGTAATTTGTTAAGTGAAGTAAAAGAATAGGATCCATGTCGCCAACGAAAAAACAGTTAGACTCGTGTTGCTAGTGTCAATTTCTCATCCAGTTACTTTTATAAGGTAGCATCTTTGGTTGGGTGGACGCTTATATCTAGACGTGTGCACACAAATTCCCTATGGAGATTGATATGTAGATGCATAATAATATTTTTAAGTAGGATGTGAGAGAGAGTGGATGGAAATAGAGAGTGGAGGGAAATAGAGAGGAAGGGAAGGAAGGATTTTTTCTCGCTATTATTTTTAAGCCTTGCTCTTTGTGTCAGATCATTAGGGCAGTTAGCATAGATTTAACTATCGGCCGAGACGTCTCGTATCGGCCGATACGTACCGGTATTTGGGGCCTCCGATACGGATACATGCCGATATCTCCGTGTGAGGAAAAATCGCACCCTGTCTCGGCCGATACCCGAGACGTATCGGTGTCTCGGCCGATACGGGGAAAAAAAAAAAAAACAGAGCTCAAACAAAAAAATCAGATCTTCAACACCCAATCTCAAAAAATAAAATCTCCCATCTTTAAAAATTATTGAACAATTACAAAAGATTAGAAGAAAAAAAAAATACATATCTGCTATAATTAGGGACCATCATCATCGCGACCATCTTCGTTGTCGGAGATCGGCCATTGTCGTTGTTGGAGATCTGTTGTAATTAGATGGGGAGATCGGCCAGCGGCGGCGTCGGAGATGGGCTTGATCGCCCTTGTAATTTTCATCAGAGAGAGCTTGAGAACCCTTCTTGTTTTTCTTCTTGCTGCTACTGGTTGGAGTAGAAACTCTCATTTGATTCCTGAGTATCAGTTTCCTTGCCTGTCGATCCAGCCATGGTCCCGACCGTCTCTCCCCCTGGATATGGAAGAGGACTTGCTACGGGAAGGACAAGCGGTGGTGGGACAATGAGAGAAGAGGAAGAGACTTTTCATCAGAGGGAGTGAGAGAAAAGGAAGAGACTAGAGAAGACCCAAAACTGATTTCGATGTTTACAATGTGGAGTAAAAAGGAGAGAGATTTGATTCAGTGTGGGGTGTGGCACGTGTTAGTATATCCCCAAATGATCCAACGGTGGATTTTTTTTTTCACATAATCTGTTTTAAAATTAAGTGATTAATATTTTATAGAACAATTTTAAAAGTAAATATTATAGATTATTTTCTATAAATTATGTATGACTAAGACCAGGAGCTAGGCTATTGAGCTTGAATCTTGTTATGGCTCGTAATTGCGTGTTGTAAGAACTCTATGGTGTGCTTATTTTCATATTATAACCTTATCGTGGTGGTTTGGTTCAATTATATGTGCTAAGATTGGTTAAAATATTACTAATTAAGCTAATGAGAGAAAAAAAAGAGTGTAAAATCATGTTTTCTACATATTGCTAATGATTTAAAAAAATTCATGGCCTAGACAGCCGATTCCCGCGACGTATCGCCGATATGTCCCGATACACCGCGACCGATACCGAGATTTAAAACCTTGGCAGTTAGCTTGAAAATCTGGACTGAAATCATCCATGGTTTAATTTGGGGATTGTTGACCTACTGTTGATCAATCCCTTATTTTACGGTCAGCTTTCAAGCATCCGTTACTTCAAAAAGTTGCAGAAGGTGCTTCTTGTTTCCATCACATCATACTGATCGGTTGCTATCAGTCTTAAAGGTTTTTTCCCTTCTTTTTCTTGCAGCTCTGCTTGTTTAAATTTACACGTACATAAAATGATTCTTCGATTGAATCTGGCAAGTCACACGTGTAACCTTACCTATTAGAGTCGCAGTAGTTTGAAACTCTGATTTCCGATTACAGATTCTGGTATGCTAAAAAAATGCTTATAATGCAAGTTCTGAAATACAGAAATTTAACAGTACATTTGCCACAAGGACTTTAGGTAAAGTTTCTTTCTGTGGTCTCAGATACCGGGCAGTAACAACAGCTTATTACAGAGGTGCAGTGGGGGCAATGCTAGTTTATGACATAACCAAGCGCCAGTCCTTTGATCATGTGGCGAAGTGGTTAGAGGAATTGCGAGCCCATGCAGATAAGAACATTGTAATAATGCTGGTAGGCAACAAGTCTGACCTAGGGACCCTCCGGGATGTCCCCACTGAAGACGCCAAAGACTTTGCCCAGAGAGAGAATCTTTTCTTCATGGAAACATCGGCCCTTGAAGCCACTAATGTGGAACCAGCATTCCAAACAATCCTAACAGAGATCTACCGTATCGTCAGTAAAAAATCCCTTGTTGCCAATGAGGAAGCTGAATCTGCTGGGAATTCGGCACTTCTCAAGGGAACCAAGATTGTTGTCCCTGGACAGGAGCCAGTTTCAGGAGGTAGCAAGTTCAGCAGTTGTTGTTCTTATGCGTAGGCCTTCTAACCTTTTACAATGGAGTGTCGCTGTTTGTAACTTATTAAGGTAATCAGTTCTTATTTTTCTTGGTTCCTCTTTTCTTTCGTCCACTGATTTTGGATGCATATGGATCATGGATCTGGTGAGGGAATTATGGCGGGGAAAAGAAAATGTGAAGGAAAACGTAAGAAAATGGTATAGCAATTTTTTGATTTCCTTTTCTATTTCCTTTCCATTTGTAGATCCTTACACAGTCCCCGTTTGGATTGATAACAGTATGAATGGAAAGTCAAATGATGCGAAAGCAATACAAATATATTGAGTTTCTTATCTTTTCCTCGTCTTTCGTCCTCTCTTTTATGTTTGAGTTTCTTATCTTTTCCTCTTGTCTTTCGTCCTCTCTTTTAGATTTTTTTTTTTCCCTCATGGATTTGGGGAGGGAGGATATATATATATACATACACACACACGCACACACATGTACATATTAATTTTCTTCTTCCTTTAAAAAACCTAAATTATCTTCTTGTCTTTTCCTTTAGTTTCCCCCTCCCCTCCATTGATCTCTATGCAAATCGATGAACCAAAAACGACCTTACGCCATTTCTGGATCATGGTTTGCTGTATCATCTTCTTTATCTTTTCATTTACTTTTTTGTTTCCCTCCATATACTTCCCAAATCTGTTTATCAAACACCCCTTCTTCTCTCTATGCTTGACAATTGACATGGTTCTGATGTTTCTTTTTTCAGGAGATAACGGGAGGACACCTATTTGTTATATCAGGTGGTCCTGTCTCCTCTTGTAGAAACTGTTCGTCAGCTCGGATCAATGGGTGTCAAGACATTGCACGGAATATTACTGTTGATGGTGTAGATTATTTGACAATGATCAGAATATAGCCTAGTCAATTGCTGAAACAAGGAAATTTCATTTTTGTGTTGTGTTGTCTATTACAAATTCGAACCACAAAATATTTAGATGTTGATTGGCTGAGAGAAATCAGAAGCCTTAAGGGTTTTATTTTGTTTTTGTTTTTTTTTTTGAGAAAAATCAGAATGTTATTTTTGAAGATTTTGATATTATATAAGCTGCATTGGCGATCAAACTATATTACATTGCG
Source organism: Gaultheria prostrata (assembly GCA_036023075.1). Lineage (NCBI taxonomy): Eukaryota > Viridiplantae > Streptophyta > Magnoliopsida > Ericales > Ericaceae > Gaultheria > Gaultheria prostrata. Next base: position 15,998 of record JAXBDA010002995.1, on the reverse strand, counting down.
AGGTCTCGGACGGGTTCTTCCCACGTTCCTTTTCCCTTCCTCTCGATGTAGAGTAGTGTAATTTCTTCCAACGTTTGACCATAAAAAACCGTATGAGCGTATTAAAGAAAAACTGAATTGCAAATGTTGAAACAGCTCTTAAGGGTTTTCAAAGGTTTTAAGTTTTATCATTATGTTATTTTTGAAGATTTTGGTATTATATACTCCAAGATGCATAGGTGATAAAAAAAGAACAATGTGAGATACATTGGGAAGTCTCGGGTTCTCCCCGTCCCCTTCGCTTAGATATAGAGTAGTGTAAGTTCTCTGTTCTCCCATTTGACAAAAAAAAAAAAAAAAAATGTGGAATCATAAACGCGCACAATGGCCAAATGAACAGGCCATCTGATTCTAATTTCCTTGCACGACAAGTCGACAATGGTGACTGTTATTCCAATGGGCTTCATAACTCATAGCAGCATATCGTAAGCCAGTAACGATACACGCTTTCTCAGATGATCGCTCGTCAAAGTTCCCCATTGCTCCCTTTGAGATTAATTACCGAAAGTTCTTGTTCTACGAATTCTCCAGCGCAAATGGGTGGATAGTTTCTGGCAATTGGAGATTCGGCAAAGTGGCCCAAAGGCTTCAGTACAGCATCAGACGCTATGTGTGCAAACAACTGAATAGAAAAGAAGAATGATGAAGTTTTGAAAAAAAAACCATAAAAATTTGAAAACTGACAAGTTGCAGTAGTAATAAAATAGGACGGGTAATATTATTTGCTTCACTCACTGTCGAGGATACTCTCCAGAGACTGCGTTTTTGCTGCGATGCTCGGTTAATTGCGTCAATTGTCCTATTACTCACTACAACTTCATGCATACCTGCTATGCAATCACCTGCTGTCAACCATTCTATCTGCACTTGAAAAAAGCACAAGGGAAAACATAAATCTACATAGTCCAAGCTAGTCCATATCAAGGTTTTGAATCCCGTACCATACCAGCCGTTACGTAGCAGTATTGAGCAAATCCGGTACCCTACACCTTAGATTCGTTCCGGCTCAAATACAGGTCGGTACCGGTTAGTAACGGCCAATACCGGTCGTACCAGAAAATACCTGAAAATACTTTACATTTATTTTTCATTTTCAGTAGTCAGTACCAGTCAATACTGGATAGGTACCGGTCGATACCGATCAATACTGGACGGTACCGGACTATTTTTAATTTATGTTTTTCAATAAATATATATGTTATGCTAAATTCTTTGATGTTGGAGAATAACACTAATAGCATAATCCGAAACGATACCTGGTATCTCACCGGTACCCTATGAAGCACCAACACTTCTAGAGGTCGCCGTATCGGCATATCGGACACGGGGACACGGCGGGATACGTATGGGACACGCCACGTGGCGTGTCCCCAAAAAATTTTGAATTTTTTGTAGGGGACACGGTGGGGACACGGCAGGGGGTCAAACTGTATTTTTTTGAAATTTTTAGGGGTCAATCTGTAATTTTTTAATTTTCAGGGGTCAAATTGTAATTTTTTAACTTTTGGGGGGTCAAACTGTTATTATTAATCTTTAAAATTTTAATTTTTTAATATTTATATGTATATTAATATATATGTTGCCGTGTCCCCCGCCGTGTCCGTGTCCCTTTTTTCAAAATTGCCGTGTCTGTGTCCGTGTCCGTGCTACATAGCCGGTACCCATACGTACCGTACCAGTAGGAAAACCGATACTGTAATTGGTATAGTATTCAGAACCTTGGTCCGTATAGTCTGACGAGAAGTTGCTATAAGTACTCAAAAGACCAATTCAAACTACCGTCGCATATACACATAACACATGGATCTGTCGAAACTTAACTTCGCATGCAATGCTATAGTTTGAACAGGGAAACTTGTAGCATCATTTTAATGGCCAAAAGAAAGTGATCGGGAAATTTAGAATGAATCATTTTCATGGATAAAATTCCAACGCGTCTTGCTAACTCAAGTTTGAGAGTTTCCGTGGCATGCTTTTACTATCAACTTCAAAACCAACACGAGTTTCTCAACTAGCACATTTTATAAAGCAAATAGAGACAGGAAATGATTATGATCCAACCTGCTTTCCTGTCTGAATGAGAAGACATCCTATAGGAACCTTCACTTCCATCTTTTGCCCATTTCTTAGCCAAATGTTTAGACCAGGAAATCTACTTCTGCCATGAATTGTTAGAAAGTTAAGGTCATAATGATATCCTGCAAACACTGTGCCCTCCTTGCCGTAACGCTGAAGGTCACTCCCTGTAGGAGCAAGAAGATGTGGTCCCTGGTTTCAAGAGAAAAGGCACTTTTTAAACAGTGTAAGCAATAACAAGAACAAAACCCTTTCGAACCAAAACAAGTTGCAAAACACACGAGATAGCACAGCAAATACATGTGCAAAACAGCTGTAAAACATAAATATAGACAATCATCTATGCACCGTACCTGTTGACAAAAAAATAACATTTTCCGGAACCAATAAGTTTAGACTTCAGAGGTTTATATTACTTGGGAGTTATTAGACTACAATCAGTTACAAAGCCAATACCAAATCATATATCAAGACCAACAGCTAAAGAGCAATAGCTGTACGCCCTTTGTTGTCCCCTATCCTTTACAGGGGGAGGAGAATTGGGTTAGAATGGATGGATGCCTAAACCTTAGCATTATTGGCACAAGTGATTGCCCCCACATATACCCTGTAAAAGGAATCACTTTCATACGCATTTTGATTGAGCACAATTAGCAGCCTTTGGAAAGGCGAAAGCTCAATCAGGGACTTACAACCACACACAGTAATCTACAGTATAGTTGAAAAGAGAAATTATCCTTCGATAAAGAAATTGAAACTAGCCTTTACGTGGAAAGATAATAGAGAAATTATCCTTCAATAAAGAAACTGAAACTAGTCATTTACGTGGAACGAGAATAGAGAAATTAACCTCAGACAAGTAGATAGGTAGATGTAACGTCAACAAATAGAACACTCTGTTCTGTTTAGCTTTGAGTTGTTAAGTATCAAACAACAGAAAAATCAAATAAGCGATGAGTAGCACTTTAGTACACTATGAGAAAGTATTGACAACTGATGAGCATATCCAGCTCGAATTTTTGTAACTTGTCCAACAGCACAGGTTTGCAATGTCCCAACCGAAGGAAGCACCAAATTAATGATGAACAAAATTAGTATATACTCCTTCCGTCCTGATTTGTTTGTCCCTTTTTTGACTTACACTTGTCCCAAATTGACTGCCAATGTCAAAATCTATGGACCAAATTAAATAAATTTCCAAATCAATGGATTAGATTTGGTTTCCTTAATAAGTTGGAAACCCGAGATTGGACAAACAAATCATGACGGAAGGAGTCATAGATATGGAACCTTGGAATAGGAAAAACAGAAGTCTTCAATGCAGTATGAATCGTAGGATTAGACTCCTCACAAACATTGGAAAATGACTAGGCTACAGAACAGCTCAGAGGTGTTAAGACAAGAAACAAAGGGCACCTGCTTCATGAGAGAAGTGAATGCATCCTTGGGCAACCCAAACCCGATTGCTGCCATTTGTGCAACAGCCTAACCAACCAAAGAAAATACCAAGAAATAAATGATGTTGCAGAAGATATGCAGAAACAGCAGTACACAACATATCTCTCACTGATGATTCACCTCCATAGCAGATATCATTTTGTACCCCCATGAGTCCATGGTGTCTTTCCATTCAGGAAATCCCTCAGGTATGACTGGCTCTGCATTGAGTTCCTACATACAGGAAGAATGGCTGTTAATGATAGCACTAAAATTATGCAACTTTGAGAGCAAACCGAGGATGTGACCTGAAAACGCGTGTTTGATGGCCGAGGACCAACTCTCCACATGTACCGCCACTTTGGATCTGGTCCTGTGGGAGTGGACGGTTGGGACTCTTTGGGCATTGCTCTTAACTTCTCATGCATCTCCTCATCAACCAGACTACGGGGAACTTCAACCCCTTCAGGTGTAACTCCAACCTGTTATTTTCATTAACATGGAACTATTTCAAAGAAGTATTCCTTCCCCAACAACAAATGCAACCTTACAACATATGACAACCAAACGGCATAAAATTGTCCCCGCCTTTCATTTATAAATTGCCTTTGTCCTTTCTCACGATGACCATCACTCTATAGTACTATACAGTATTCAAAGAATACGGAGATTGGAAATGGAATGAATAAAAGGATTATAAAGAAAAATATCAATCGCCTGTAATCTCGTGAAAGATAAGCCATCACCATACTGGGAACAGCTGAAATACACATCCGGTTCACTAGTTGGATCATGACTTGCCTTCTTTGTTCTTTTTCTCTGTTTTTTAGCCAACAACTCAACAATGGGGTGTGAACACTCGTTATAGTTTGAAAGAAAAAGGGGTTCACATGACAGACAAGGCAATTAGTATGTGGATTCATCACAGCTCAATCTTCTTCCAAATTGATATGATAAACGCTAAAAATTGCAAATGCTATCTGGTCATATCACATGATCTTGCAAGAGTTGCACCAAATCATCAGGCTCCATTAGACACCACGAATTCTGTGGTTTTACCAATGAAGTCATCAGTGGTTAAAGATACAAGGGAATTCTGGTCATTGTAGGTTTTAACTTTTACCTATCTCTGTGAGGTGGGTGTGTATGCAAACAGCCACGCACGGACGCACACCTATTTATAGATCATCTTTACAAAATAAAAAGCAGCTCAAAATGTTTCAGTGCGTACATCATAGGTCCTTTTAGAAGTTGAATCTGTCTATTATATTTATTCCTATATGGCCATTAGATTAGAATCAAAAAATATTATTCTTATGGTTACAAGATATATGGTGGATCATGCACTTGTTTTTTCTGTATACTTTCCCCGGTTTTGTTGCTTCCCCGCTTTACGCAACCGATCAGAATATGTAGATAACCTTCAAGAAAAATACATCATTGAAAGGATCTCGAAGACCCAGGATATTTGACTCTATACACACGCAGTTACGTAGAACACAAAAGGCGAAATTGGTGCAGAGCCTAGAAGATCATCTTTTCAAAATAAAAACCAGCTCAAAATGTCTAAATACGCATCGTCATTTGTCTTTTGCTATCTGAATCCAAGGTTCTAAAACCCACTAGACGCTCCCAGGGCGGCCGGGCACCTTCTAGCTTCCAGGCGTTCTAGTTGGGCTAGTCGGCAAGGGGCCTTCTAGCGCCTAGGCACCGAGTACTCGGCCTTCCAGACCTTCTTTTAGAACACTGTCTGAATCAATTATTAGACTTATTCCTATTGATCAGATACGGTTTTGATAAATAGTACATCATTCCCCTTCATAATTTCTAGTTTAACAATTATAGCTGTTAAGAAATTTCCAATAATTGCAGTCAAGGATACAAACTTTCCAGGGAATCACATAACAACAAAAAAATTCAAAGAAACAATGCTCCACCATGGACAAGTAGTCCATGTCGTGAGCTAATTCACTACCGAGTACTGCACAATGATGCCTTCATGACTTTATATTACAGTACCTTGGAAGGTTCCACCAAGATTTCATCGCCATAACTGGAACCGTCTATTTAATAGAGTTCGCATGACATTGCATATGCAATGATTTCAACCGTTCGATTCAGTTTTTCCCCGGATAACTACTCAATGGGAATTAACAATTCAGATCATGGCGATGAAATCTCAGGGAACCTACCACAGCACATTACATACATCCCTTGAGCCTTCCACCATCAGGGCACCTTTGCAGTGCGAATTTGTAATTCATGACTTGGGGGGTGCGATCTTTGTAGCTTCACAATTATGTTAGAGAATGCAAGGCAGATAAGGGTTAAAAATCTGAGGAGATGCCCCCTAACACCCCCTTGATCCACCATTGCCACCATGAGTTTCACGGTATGTATTGATCGAATACCAACAAAAGCAACCCTTGGCACAACTTTGCTCCAAGTAAAATCAAAAAACAGGAAAAGATCCATCGTAAAATGAAAGCAGAACGGAAAACACTCTGTGAAAAGGAAAATGCAAGCTATCAATGACTCCCGCTTTCAAGTTTGATGATTTAATGGGCCCCTTGAACATTGCAGGGAAAAAATACGCGACCTGAAAGAAGCTATGAGAAAAACAAGACGACCAATCTACACAAAGAATAAAGAATACCTACAAACCCTCACACAACCTCTTTGTACTGCTCCTTTTACTGAAGGATTTTGTTAATATGTTCCCCTAAGGCACATGATAATGTTCATTAAATGTGCTTAATTAAACCCATTTTTGCTAAAAAATAGTAAAAGTAGTTTACATTAACTCCTTAGCCATAAACTACTTTTACTATTTTTAACACGAGTGGGTCTAATTAGGCTCATTTAATGAACATTATCATATGTCTATTGGGTACATGTCAACAAAACCCTTTACTGAAACACAACTCGAAAAATACATTACATATAAATTTTCAAAACTCCATGGCCTATCGGCCTTGGCCCTTCGCCTCTGCAAAAGGCCCTCTTCACTCCAACAATAAAATACAACGCACTTGATAACAAAATTAGATCTTAAATTCATCAGAATTAAGAGCATCTTTCACCACTTTTTGGCGTAATTAAGTTCAATTTCACAAATTTCCCCAAAATTCAAACCAGCATACGCATCTACAAACTGATACAGACCAAAAAAATGCAAACCTATGACATTAATCTGATATGAACACATTACTGCATAGAAATGGGGTAAAAAAATGGTAGTTAGAAGTAGAAACCTGGTAATGGAGGTGAGGACGCTCTTGTTGGCGCTTGAAGTCTTGAGGGCGTTGGAAGTAATTCTCCATCATGTCGATGAACCGATCGTTGTCGTCAGCTGAGCATCTCGGATCCTTCACCAGTAGAGCTCCCGTCTCTCTTAGGGTTCGGCTCACCTCACAGCACAGCCTCTTCAGCTCAGGATCCAAATCCGAGTCCGATCCTCCGTTGGATTTAGCGGAGGATTCCAGATACGGGGCCAGATCTATCACCGGAAGCTCCATTGGATCGTCTTGAGAGAGAGAGAGAGAGAGAGAGAGAGAGAATTTTGATCGAGGGAAAAGGAAATTTTTCCTTTTTGTGGGGGGTTGGTGATGGCGGGAGAATTTGGCAAGGGATGGGACCGTGGTGCACGTTAGCGGTGATCTTAAAGATTCGCAAATTTATCCCTCTTTTTTCTTTGGAGGGCCAAAATTGAAAAAGCATCCAAAGGACCAAAAAAATATTTTTGACTTTTTGGTTTTTTTTTTTTGTCTGTCTTCCATACTCCATTTGTCCGTGTTTATGGGTCTATTTTTGGGTTTCTAAGTTTTTTAAGGAGTATCATAATTGCTTTTTATAATTCTTGTCTTTTCAATTTTATCATCCAATCATGATTGATTTGTTAATTAAATATTTAAAGACAAGGATAAAAGAGTAAAATTGACATAATTTATTAATATTGATTTTTAAATATGGACAAACTTTAATGGACGGAAAAAAAAACATGTTTGTGGACCAATTAATACGGACAAATGAATAATTTTTTAAAAATTTTAGTTTATGTTTTGTACTTTGTCGATTCCTTTCATGGAAAGAAAAAAAAATTATGTAAAAACTTTGACTCGAATTTTATAATAATTAAGAGAAAAAAACTACCATGGCAATAGTTCATAAAAAGTTAGTCCAAGTTCACCATACATATCGTCCGGAGCATGTGGTTTTCTTTTAGTTTTTTTTTTTTAGCGTATCACAAGACTAAACAATTTAAATTTAAGCCCAGATGTTGAGGATAGCTCAGTTGGTTGAGCTAGATCCCACAAGGAGCCCTCCATCTATGAGGTCGGGAGTTCGACTCCCACATGCCCCCCCTTCCCCCTAGTCAAAAAAAAAAAAAATCTAAATTTAAGCCCCATTCCACTAACTCAAAAAATTAAAAAATCAGTTTATTATACGATTTTCAAGGAGGTATGGCAAACTTGGCCTTAATCATCTATCTTACAAATTTTAATAGTTTGGGTTTTTTTCTATAGTCATTTTTTTACGCTCGTGCACCCGCTCGCACATGGATTGCGTGACTGAGATTTGGATCCTCATTTTCGTTTTTTTGTTTTTATTTGGTCAAATTGAGGTTTGCTTCTCCCTCCACCTACGAAAGATGACCATTCCCTCTGCAATAAGGTTGGGACAAAAATATTGTGTCACAATTTCTTGCCTTTCTCTGAAATGAGAAACTCTGTCATAATTTCGGATCTACCATTTGAGTAAATTTTCAAACGAGCCTAGTCTCTGTTTTTTATTTTTTATTTCAGCTATTGAAAAAGCTGCACTCACAGTCCAAAATTGGAAATGCAACGATCATTTGTAACACCTTTGTCAGATGAAGTACAACCAAAAAAATCATGAAACCCGTATCATATGAGATGGCGTTCTAAATAACCGTTGCATTAAGCCCTCATTCCTCTTAACTTTTTGCACTTTTTGGTTTTCGTTTTTACTAAAAAGAATTCTTATTTGTTAGTTTTACATCAAAAATTTTAGTTTCCGTGATTCGGCTCGAAGAGTGGAATTAGAAAAGGACAAAATTATGGCCGAAACTTGAATTTCGTTTTTACTAAAAAGAATTCTTATTTGTTAGTTTTACATCAAAAAATTTAGTTTCCGTGATTCGGCTCAAAGAGTGGATTTGGGAAAGTACAAAATTATGGCCGAAACTTGAATAAATACAAAAGACAAAAATAAAAATAGTACAAAAAAAGGCATACAAATAAGTTAAGGGGAACAAGGCTTAAAAAATTCCATAATTAGGACGAGTAAAAGGTACATCCAAGTAAAGATAGAATAGTTCTTTAGAGAATCTAGGGATGGCAATGGATCGGTTTGGTCTGAATTTTGCTATTACCATACCCAAACCCAAAGTATTTATCTATACCCAAATCAAAATCGATATCCGATGGGTATGATTTTTAGTGGACCATAACCAAACCATATGGATTTGGATTTTATCCGAACCGCACCAAACCCGCATTAGTATTCGTTGCATTAATGAACATGTGAAGGAAAAATATTATATATTAAAATAATAAAGTAACATGCCATAATATTTTACCATTAAACACCCAAATTCCAACATAATCAAAGGAAATAAATAAATAATAAACTTTTTTTAATGTGTTTAACCCAAACCAACGAGAAAACATCAAAGGAATTTTTAAAAAAAAGTAAGAACAAACAACATGATCTATAAGTAATAGTATATGGAGCGGTTTGGATTCGTTTTGGGTATGGGTTTGGCCAAATACTTGCTAAGACCAAACCCAAATCCAAACCTGCCGGGTATCATGTTTCGAAAACCAAACCCGCCCCCTGGGTAGGAAAAAAAAAAAAAAAAACCTCAGCGATAGGGTCGGTTTGGTTTGGGTATCCATTGGTTTTGGGCGGAATTGCAATCCCTAAGAGAATCATCAGGTTCAGTTTCCCAATTTTTTTTATGGGAAATCACATAAAAATCAACGAGTTGATTTTATAGGATTTCCCATTTTAGCACGCAAATTTTAAGAGATTTCCATAAAATCTAGGTGCTAAAATGAGATTTCCCATAAAATCAACGCCTAGATTTTATGGGATTTCTCATAAAATCGTTTGGGAAACTTAGCCTTAAAATTGAATAATCAAAATTTGTCACATCACCTTTTGATTATCCATTTAGAGGATGACTAAAATTAACAATGTAGAATTCCACAATGACATAATCAAAATTGAGTGTTATATATCACATTTTCAAACTATAAAAACTAAATTATTTAAAAAATTACTTTTTTAGTCAAAACTATTTTCTTTTAAAAAACTTGTTAAAAAAACAGTTTTGACTTCACTTTTGATTTGTGTATATTTGTATATAGTTGGTGATATAAACACAAATCTGTGGGATACCTTTAGTATGGAGATCCTAGGGTTGGAAACGTTTATCTTTTGGTTTGTTAATACAGGATGAACTTCCACTATTTTGTATTTGTGTTCCTTTTTGTCATTGCTATTTCGCGTTTTATGTTGTGACATGGCCTTAGTGATAGTTTTCACTGGCACTTTGCTACGCTCATAACCTCTACAGCACCGGCCCTGGCCCAAAACGGGAGGTGCGGCCGTTTAAGGCCCAAAAAATAAACAAGAGTCCACTCCAATACAAGAAATTTATATTATATATATTTGTTTTTCCAAAACATAGCATAAGCTGTCTTAAACGCTAAGTTTCTCATTTGCTAAAATGGGAAACTCATAAAATTAAGTTTGTGATTTTAGCAAATGAGGAAACCAAACGCTAAAATCACCACTTTCCTTTGCTAAAATTGGTTGATTTTAGCACCTGATTTTCTCATTTGCTATAATCACCCACTTGATTTTATGAGTTTCTCATTTTAGCAAATGGAAAATCCGGTAGTGATTGTCTATCAATGAGAAACAAGAGGTCCCCGTGTCAATGAGAAACAAAGAGGTCCCCGGTTCAAAACCTGCTACTTTCTTCTGGCAGAATATCCTTTCTATTGTATTTCTATTAGTCTTTCATACTCTTTTTTCTTATTTTTATATTAAATTAAAAATGTTAGAGAATTCTCTTCTTGTTATAAATATTACTACCATCTTACAATTAAAGTTAACAATGTAATTAGTTTGAAAATGAGCGGGACTTGTTATGTTTGATCCCTTTTGTCAGAATGGTATAAAAAAAATTAAAAGTTTGCTTTAGTTAACTTACGAAGTTAAAATACCATGTTTACTAGTATTTTTTAAAATATATTAGTCACCTATATTGAATGTTTTGAAGAAAAAAAAACCGAGGGGTCCATTTATTAAAATTTGCTTTAGGCCTCTATAGTCTGAGGGTCAGACCTGAACCTCTAGGGACGGGTTCGGAGTGTGACACATTGAATTTGGTTTGTTGTGAAAAAAGTTCCTAATTTTGAGAATGTAAAAGCCAAAATTTGGTTATTGGTTAAGATGTTGCTAACTTTGATTATTCTATTGTGAGCACTTTTTAGGCCACACATTGTCAATTTTAGCAATACTTTGGTTTTGAGTATGCCAGTAGGGATAACCTTATAATTTCCTTAAATTTAAATTTGAAATTGCTAAGGGTATTGAAGGAAGGGGTATCGAAATGTATTAACAGCTTGCGGGGGCCCACTTTTGGATCTCACACTAATAATCCGAAATGTTCAAATAATTTTTTGAGTGTTTCTAGAAAAATTCAGCTCGATAGGTGATCAAATATTTCAATTTGGAATTTGGAATTTAGGATCATAAATTTCTGGATGAAAAATTGAAGTTTAGATCAAACAATTGAACTAATTTTTTGCAAAGTGATTCGAAAAGAAACGATTTAAATTATTCGGGTGATACTCAAAAGTGAACTCAACAAACCGTAAATACATTTTCGATACTCCTTTCTATGACCGTTGTCGGATCCATTAAAATTCCTCCGTGAGCAATCAGCATGCTTTTTGGAGTTGGTTTTCCATAAGTTGAGCAGAGGAATCACGTACGTTACGTTATCGTAAGATGAAAATGTACGTGGTTTTGAACTTCATTTACGTGACGCTAGCTTTAAGGTTCTACACTACGATTGAATCATTACACACGTCACGTTATTATCAAGCTAGTATTTTGGGATATTCTTGAATGGTCAAACAACAGAAAGGAAATACTACTACGTAAGATTTCGGTCGATATAAAGAATTGGGTATATTTCATAATTTTCATTGACGTCCCCTGGATTTTACTAGAACACGTTGCCGCCCCTTTTACTCTTTGAAATCACACTTCTTGCCCTTGCCAAACAAAACATACCAGTATCACTGGTTAAAAAAAAAAAAAACTAGTTAATCAAAATCAACATAAAATTAACAACTCAGTATGAAGCAACTACAAAATCGATCAATAATAGATATTTTGGCAAAAAAGGGGGAGAGAGAGTAATAAAGGCAGTGTAAAGTCTTGTCTAGTTACCCATGTGAATTGCCCACACACGCATAAGAGAGAGAGAGAGAAGTCCTCTGGTCACATTAATTTCCGTTTCTCTCTCATCTGCCAATTTCCAGCAATAATTTCAAAAAGGTCAGGTAAAGAAAGAGATGCGCGCGTGGAAAGGGCTTAGGCGGGATGAGTTTGATGCGCAGTGGGTTTGGACGGTAACACGGGGACAAAAAGGGACCGGCCTGTCAGAACCCCAAAAACCAAAGCAAAAAATTCGGCTTGGATTTATTTGGACTGGATTCGCGGTTTGACGGTTTTGTTGCTCACCCCTACAAATCACACACACACACGCATTACTCAAACAAAAAACATCAAAAGTCTGATAAAGGCAATATGATAACCTGCAAAACATGGTGAAATTACTAAATTAACTCTTCTCGCTATCCCTCCACACCACCCAACTTCCATATAAGGAGCATTTTTCGTCCAAAATGGTAAAAAAGGTGGCAATTCTATTATATGTATAGCTGGCTGAAACAAAAACTTAAGCCTTTAAAATAAAGGGTAAATCACCCAGACACCCCTTGAACTTTACCTCTTTTACCCATATACCCCCTAAACTAAATTAACCTACGGCGACACCCCTTCAAATTTCAAAATTTTACCCCAAGACCCTTTCTGTTAGCCTTTCGTCTCCAAAACTCAACGTTCGGTGTCATGTTTTGATGATCCAAACCATTCAAATTGTTTAAAACATGTTTTTAAGGGGACTCGCAAGAAATCAGCTCAAAATATAACCGGTAAGTGCTTGATCCAAACAAATATGAAGTTATGAAAAACTCTTTGGATTAAGTACCTCCCGGTCATATTTTTAGCTAATTTATTGCAAGTACCCTTAAAACATATTTTAAACAACTTGAATGGTTTGGATCATGAAAACATGACCCCAAACGTTGAGTTTTAGAGACGGAAGGCTAACGGAAGGGGTCTTGGGGTAAAATTTTAGAAGTTGAGGGAGTGTCGTCGTAGGTTAAATTTATTTAGGAGGTGTCTGGGTAAAAGAAGTATAGTTCAAGGGGTCTCTAGGTGATTTACCCTTAAATAAATCGCTATTTTAGCTTTGTTTGTGTGAAAAAGATGTTTGGATGCCAATTGGTGGCTAAGCTGATTCTATTCACAACCCTTTATTTACTCCATACAACCCATCAAAAATTTCCCAATTTTCACTAATGTGCAAAGACAGAAACTCCCCTCAAACCTCTCCTTTTTCTTCCCTCTTTTCCCCTCCTTATTCAAACCCATCAGACATATAGACGTTGAAAAACCAGAGCTCCACCCCCACCCCCACCGCCACCCATTTCCTCCTCTTTCCACCTGTAAGTTCGTTAGTCAGATCACTCTCAATGGAGAACGAAGGAATAGACATCCAATCAATGGAGGGTTCTTCTCCTTCCATTGATGAAGATCCATTTGAAGGTTTATTTTCAAGGCTTAATTGCAAGAACACCCCCTCAACTATTACGTTTTGGCAAGATGACCCCCTCAACTAAAAAACGTGCCAACATGACCCCCTTATCTATCAAAATGAAGCAACTTCACCCCCTCCCCTCAAATCCGTCAAAAATTGGGACGGCAACGAGAGAAAAGGCAAATATACCCCTCAGTTAATTAGATTTTTCCTTCCACACAGGCGAAAAAAAACTCTCTCTCTCTCTCTCTCTCTCTCTCTCTCTCTCTCTCCAATGAATCGAAACCCTAAAAGGCTAAAACACCCTAAATTGGTCGATTGAACCCATCTTCTCCATCTCCAATCGACACCAATGCACGCTCGAAACCGTAAACTATCATCTCACTTGAAATCGTACTCCGTTCGAAACCCACGCTACTTGTTAACTTTCCAGATTTGATTGTTCTAAGATTCGTCCTTGAAAATAAAACCAGTGAAGCTCCTAGACAACGCCGACTTGAACAACGGGAGCGTGGCACTCACTGGCGACCTCGCCGTCCCCAACTTCGGCGCTGGGAAAGCCCTCTTCTCCAAGCCCATCGCTTTTCAGCAAATGGAGACCCACGCGCCGGCGAGCTTCTCGACGTTCTTCACCTTCTCCATCTCCAACCTCAACCCCTCGTCCATCGGCGGTGGCCTCGCCTTCGTCATCTCCAGGTCGACTCATGAGTTCAACAAGCATTATCTCGGTATCTTACTCAAATCGTGATGGGTGTGGCGGTGTGGCCTCAGCTCTGGCATACCTGCATCAAGAATGTGAAAACCAAGTGATTCACAGAGACATAAAGACCAGCAACAGAGTGCTGGACGAAGGATTCAACGCGAAATTGGGCAATTCCGGGTTAGAGAGGCAAATCAAGCACGATAAGTACCCGGACGCGACGGTGGCGGCCTGAACAATTGGGTACCTAACGCCGGAGTATTTGTTAACCAGTAGAGCTACTGAGAAAACTGATGTTGGAAAGGGCTTTTTGGGGTTAAATTTTTTTTTTTCGTCAGTCAATGGTAATTTCCATCCAAAATTATAACATTTCTTAACAGATTTAGACAAAAGGGGTGAAGCTGCTTCATTTTGATAGATGAGGGGGTCATGTTGGCAGGTTTTTTAGTTGAGGGGGTCATATTACCAAAACGTGATACTTGAGGGGGTGTTCTTGCAATTATGCCTATTTTCAATTCAAGAAGAAACAATAGAAATGGAATCAAATTTGTTGGTAGATAGTTCGGTGGTGGAGAAGGAAGTTTCTGTGATGGACATTGTACCTTACATGGAGCGGAAATCTCACGAAGAGGTAAGCATTCACATTTGAACACTAAGAACGCGACTGGAAAAAAACTGTGTTTTTGTTCGACATTCATACCCCGAAATATGTGTACTTTTTCGATATCGTGATGTTGAAACGATCCACTTAACCATAATTACAACAAAATATTCGGTAATTGAATGTTGACCTAAGTTAATGTTTTTATCATCCTAATGTCAAATTATACAAATGACATTAAATTTGACAACATATGTTTCAACAACTCAATGTTGAAATGTAGAGATAATTTCGACGTTCTGATATCGAAATATGTACATGTAAAATTTCATAGTTTGATAGCATACGTTTCGACAAGTTAATGTTGAATGTATCACCTTATTTTGACGTTTCTGTGCCGATATTTGTACTTGTAAATTTGTAATTTGACCTCATACATCTGTTTCAACAACTTATTGTTGAGTATTAGAGATAATATCGACATTATGGTATCGAAATATGTACTTGTAAAATTTCAGAATTTGGCGCTATATGTTTCAACAAGTTAATGTTGAATTTATGACCTTATTTCGACATTTGTATACTGATATTTATACTTGTAAATTTCGTAATATGGGTCACATACCTATGTTTCAACATGAGAATGTTGATAATAATCATAATTTTCGGTATGATGATGTCGAACTGTATACATTATTTCAACATTTATATACCGAAATAGTATTTCACAATTTTGCTACTCGCAGGGCTATACTTCAACACATGGTAGTGACACATGCCCACCAGCCTTATACGATTATACTGGAATTTTTACCACGAACTCAGTGAGTACTTTGAAAAGGTCAATCTTCGTTTCCAATGATGAATTTTGAAGGTGTATTGAATGATTTTTTTGATCCATTGTAGGTGTTTTCAACCGAAGAAGAGATGAGACAGTGGATAACATCTACCGCTAAAGAAAATGGATTAGTCATTGTCATAAAGGCGTCCGAGTTACATCCAAAGAACCGAAAACATAGGATTAGATTTGTTTGTGAACGGGGTGGCAAGTATAGAAAGTTTGCGAACAAGAAGAAGATTGACAAATGAGTGAACGAAAAGGGGTTGAAGAACATACCACGCGCCACCGGCTCTAAGAAATGTGAATGCCCGTTTGAGTTAAGGTGTTTGAAGGAGTTGAATGGTTGGAAGGTCACAGTCTTCAATGGCAATCA